>NQII01008582.1:0-67877 GCA_002778355.1 Clitarchus hookeri | reverse complement strand
GCCGGTCTGAGGCCCACGGCCTCAGGCTGCCCCTGAGGCTTGACTAGTGGAGGGGAACTTTGGGCTATCTTGTGAAATTCATGTCATGTACTTTGTAGTGTGGGGACTTACTGTGTAAGCACACTGAGAGACTAGTGAAGTGTGTAGTGTTTGTAATTCTGTTTGTACTCTAAAATTGAGACTGCAAGAGTTGAAGAGTGAAGACCACTGTGCGGGTCCCGCCGTCGCGGGAGCACTATGGCTGGTTCCAGAAGCCCAGGTGGGCTGAAGAGAGATCTTATGGNCTGTGCGGGTCCCGCCGTCGCGGGAGCACTATGGCTGGTTCCAGAAGCCCAGGTGGGCTGAAGAGAGATCTTATGGAGGTGCTGGGCGTCGTTGCAGCGGAAAAATCGCCACCTCTGAAGGAGCGCAGGAAAAGCTTCACCGCATTCCTGAAAAGAGAATTAATACCCAGTGAGGTAACACTCACTGCCATAGAAAGATTAAGGGACCCTAGTTTTAACTGGGAAAAATTCCCTCTCTCTACTGGTAAACGGAGAATTTACCGCAAAATTTGGAAAAGCACACATGGTGTAAAGGAGACAATAGTAGATTCCTGGATACAGGAAATCTACGATGGAGAACTGGGAGCGGCCTCTGATGAGGGAGATATTGGTGAACAGGAAGGAGATAGAACAGAAGCCTCTGAGGAAGAGAGCTCCCCCTCAGAAGAGGAAGAGGAAAGGCAAGACCTGAAGACGGCTGCCAGGAAAGTCCAGGAATTCACCCTGGTAGGGAAGAAGGGAAAGCCCCTGAAACCCTCCAGGCTTGTGTTTCCCAGCGACGACCAAGTGCCGGAGGCGGTTCCTGGCTCCTCCATGAGACCCACTAGAGGCGAAAACGAGTCAGAACCTACATCGGGACAGGATCAGAAGGCCAAAAAGAAACTGCGGTTTCTAGAAAAAGAGGACAGCATTGGTAGTACTGGGGGTGACTCTTCGGCTAAAGAGGATTTTATCCTCAATATTGAGAAAAGGGTGGAGAAGACCCACCAGGAAACAAAGGAATTAGTTTCTGAAATGATGGAATGGCTGTTGAACAAGAGCTCTAAGATTAACAGTTCCCAGGCGAATTGGATAATTCCCNAGTTTCTGAAATGATGGAATGGCTGTTGAACAAGAGCTCTAAGATTAACAGTTCCCAGGCGAATTGGATAATTCCCAGACTGTGCCAGTTACAGAGCCATATAGACGGGGTCTTAATTGAAAATGGAAAGCTCATAGGCCGACTGCAATCTGGCAAGATTACTGAAAAAATAGTAAGCCATGATGACAGCACCAACATACCAGTGATAAGGAGCTACGCCCAGGCTGCTGGAGCAGAAACAATGAGTCCTAAACCAGTGAAAAAGGTACTATTGGTGTACCCTGAAAAAGAGGGCACAACAAGCACTGAGACCCGTAACTTGATTAAAAAGGGCCTGTTGGGATGTCTACTCCCTGACGTTTAATCCAACCTCAAGGGAATAAGGAATGGAGGGATTCTGATTGAGGCTGGGAACGACCTTTGAAAATCCCGAGAGTTGTCAGTTTGGTTTTATTTTCTTGAGGGTCTCAAATTAGAAGCACCAAAGAAAAGAGGACCCAAAGTGGTCATATACGATGTGCCCAGAGACGAGGATAATTGTAAACTGCCTGAGATTATTTTCAGGCAGAATTACAGATTGTTTCTAACACCACCTGTACTGAATCCGTCATTTTTGAAAGCTGTCTCTGTCAGTCATAGAACTGGAAGGAGATGGACAGACAGGGTCAATGTGGTGCTGGACTGTGACCCAAAGGCACGAAATGGTCTAATAGCCACTGACAGAGTCTNTGGACAGACAGGGTCAATGTGGTGCTGGACTGTGACCCAAAGGCACGAAATGGTCTAATAGCCACTGACAGAGTCTACATAGGCTATGAAAGCTGTAGAGTTAGAGACTACATTTCTTTGTCAAGATGCTATAAGTGCCAACAATGGGGCCACATAGCGAACCGATGCACTCTGTGGCTCCGGTGGACAAGTACGACGCCGGCTTCTGGACATGAGTATAAAACATGCACTAAGAAGGCAGCTCTGGACTTCAAGGAAATATGTGTAAACTGCCACAAAAAAGGAGTGCCCCAGGACCATAGAGTGGATTCAAGGGATTGNATGCTATAAGTGCCAACAATGGGGCCACATAGCGAACCGATGCAGAGACACCGAGGCCACCTGTTCATGCTGCGGCACTTCTGGACATGAGTATAAGAAGGCAGCTCCGGACTTCAAGGAAATATGTGTAAACTGCCACAAAAAAGGAGTGCCCCAGGAACATAGAGTGGATTCAAGGGATTGTCCAGCCTATCAGAAGGCCCTGTCTGAAGAACTCTCCAGAATCGATTATGGCATATAAAGATGTAATAAGATGTGGCCAGCTCAATATGCAACGGTCGGCGGCGGTCGCCTCAGAGTTAAACAGGATTGTATTGGAGCAGAGACTTGACGTGGTTCTGTTCCAGGAACCTTACGTCCCGTTCGGGGCGGTCGCGGGCTTGGGAGGCAGAGTGTTTACCTGTGGTGAGGACCCCAAAGCTGGGATACTGGCAGTANGTTCGGGGCGGTCGCGGGCTTGGGAGGCAGAGTGTTTACCTGTGGTGAGGACCCCAAAGCTGGGATACTGGCAGTAGGCAAAGAAATGGATATATCTGTAATGGCAAGTGTTTCAAGTCGACATCATGTGTGTGTACAAGTCGTCAAGGGCANTATATCTGTAATGGCAAGTGTTTCAAGTCGACATCATGTGTGTGTACAAGTCGTCAAGGGCACGAATGAATGTTGGTTGCTGTCATCGTACTTCCAGTTCGGGGAAGACACCCAGGTACACCTTGATAGGTGGGAGGTCATAACAGAAACGCTAAGAGGGAAACCACTGATTATGGGAGCAGACGTAAACGCCAAGTCGGAAATGTGGCACTCGCCCACAACTGATGAAGCTGGTGAGCTTNTCTGATTATGGGAGCAGACGTAAACGCCAAGTCGGAAATGTGGCACTCGCCCACAACTGATGAAGCTGGTGAGCTTATCAGCCATTTCTTGTTAATAAATGAACTGGAGGTTATGAACCAAGAAGGTACACTTCCAACCTTTGTCTCTCAGGCGCACGACACGCAATCGAATCTTGATATAACTGTTGTGAACAGGAAAGCTGCCAATTACGTGAGCGAGTGGACCGTTACGGACGAGAGTTCTAGCGACCACAGACTCATTGTGTTTGAATTACATNTGCCAATTACGTGAGCGAGTGGACCGTTACGGACGAGAGTTCTAGCGACCACAGACTCATTGTGTTTGAATTACATAGCGATGGAACTAGGATGCCCCCTCCACTCACAGAGTGTGAGGTAAGGTACATCCATAATATGGCAGACTGGGCCTCTTTCGACCGTGCCCTGCAGAGGAAAGTGCGCGAAAGTACTGACCTTAAGAATGCTGAAATTGAAGTAAGAGTGCAAGCTCTAACAAACATAATCAGGGAAACCTGTGAAGATAAACTGCGGAAGACCAAACCGGGACTCCCTAACATGTCATGGTGGGACAAGGAGTTGGAAGAGGAACGGCAAGATCTACGCAGAGAGAGAAGGAGAATGCACAGACTACGAGGTGAGGAACGAGAACTCTTCTCTCGTGTGTATAAGGCAAAGAAGCAAGCATACTTCGGCAGGGTACGGAGGAAGAAGGCTCGGTACACGTGCCAGAGAATTGGCGCGATTATCTTGTTTAACCAATAATAATTCATTTACTGGTTTTTTTATTTTTTTTATTAATATCCTCTTTTTATTATTTCTCGTGCCGATTTCTTTCGTTTCTGATACCTGTATAAGAGATTACTCGTAGTGCGTTCGGAAGTTTTTAATATTTTTTAAATTTATTTCAGATTTGCTTAAAATTTTATTTATTGTATTTTACGTTATATGTTGCGGTAGTTTTTGTGTGCAGTCATGAGTTCTAGCAAGGTGAATAAAAGAGAAGTCACCAACGCCAACAGGACATCATTAACCTCACCGAATCGTTGTATTCCCTAATTAGGCGAGGGGAAATGAAACCCTGCAACGTCGCGGAAAGAGCGGCAGAAATGTTGAAACGCTTCAGATCCAGAGTTCTAAGGTATGTTAAAATATATATAGTATTAACCATTGCGTTTGCAAGTTGTGTGTGCTAAGGTCAATTATGTTGGCCTACGAAATGTGTTAACAAGAACATATAGAAAATTTGTTAATAATTTGATAACATCGTCGAACGTTGTCTACGTGTGTTTTTAACGTTTTATTTGGTTAATTATTAAGTTTAGGGGCTTTTCTGTAAAAAAAAATAACAATAATTTAACGGAAAATGGTATATTTCCACTCCACTAATGATGCAGAANTGTGTTTACAAGAACATATAGAAAATTGGTTAATAACTTGATAACATCGTCGAACATTGTCTACGTGTCTTTTTAAAGTTTTATTTGGTTAATTATTAAGTTTAGGGGGCTTTTCTGTAAAAAAAAAAAACAATTTCACGGAAAATGGTATATTTCCACTCCACTAATGATGCAGAACACGAATATACGACGGGCATTAACGTCCGACTAATTTCGTAACATGTGCCCACCTAACCTAACAGAACCTATCCCCACGATGGGTGAATCACTATTTTACATTTTTAAACTAACCTAGGATTGTTGGGTTTTACACTAACCTAGGATGGTAGGGTTATATAGACTCAAATGTGAGTGTATGAATCACCTAACCAAAAGGTGGTATTACAATGTGTAATTAAAAATAAAAACTACTTTGTGTTGGAATTTGTGTACCCCTGCGGGGGATTCTTCATAAACAACCCAATATATACAGTGTAAATTTATTATAAAGACAACCGACAATGGTAAGGAAAACTGCCTCTATAGTGATTTTGTTATAGTCAATTAATTTTATATAGGTTATGGAGAGATGGTGCATTTTAAGATTCTGAAGAAGGAGCTTGTTTTGTATTTATAAGTTACATTGCGGCGTTAATTGATATTGTTATACGTCACTAAATAGATTACAGTCGATATAACTGGAACTTCCCCTACTATTAAACATATCTGTATCACTTCACTAAACATGAGAGGACATAGTAATCAATGAAATCGCAGTCATAATCTTTTTAGAAAACAATTGTGTATTAATGCATTTCCCCAACACCACTGTTCTACAGCCATTGTCTTTTAGTTATTGTAAATTATCAGTGTCATATTTTTCACTTTCAGTGCTACATAGCCAACTAATTTGCATAATTTAAAAAGGACCATAATTCAGTTACTGGGTCAACTACAGTTACTGATACCAAAAACATACAAGGGTTTGTTTACAAATGATTTGTGACAATGTGATACGCTCTGCCGTGTTAGTTTAGGTTAGTTTAATAGGTGGCAGGTATTGGTTACTATATAACCCTACAATCCTAGGTTAGTTAAAAAATGTAAAATAGTGATTCACTCATCGTGGGGTTAGGTTCTGTTAGGTTAGGTGGGCACATATTACGAAATTAGTCGGACGTTAATGCCCCTCGTATATTCGTGTTCTGCATCATTAGCAGAGTGGAAATATAAGATTTTCAATGAATTATTTTTATTTTTACAGGAAACCCTATAAACTTAATAATTACCAAAATAAAACGTTAAAAATACACGTAGACAACGTTCGACGACGTTATCAAGTTATTAACAAATTTTCTTTATGTTCTTGTAAACACATTTCGTGGGCCAACGTAATTGATCTTAACACACACAACTTGCAAACGCAATGGTTAATACTACAGATATTTTAACATACCTTAGCACTGTAAATCTGGAGAGTTTCAACATTTCTGCCACTCTTTCCGCGGTGTTGCACGGTTTCATTTTCCCTCGCCTAATAAGTGAATACAACGATTCGGTGAGGTTAATGATGTCCTCTTGGCGTTGGTGACTTCTCTTTTATTCACCTTGCTAGAACTCATGACTGCACACAAAAACTACCGCAACATACAACGTAAAATACAGTAAATAAAATTTTAAGCAAACCTGAAATAAATTTGAAAAATATTAAACACGTTAGAACGCACTATGAGTAATCTCTTATACAGATTTCAAAAGCAAAAGGAATCTGTACGAGAAGGTTAGCACAAATTAAAGTCATACGTTATGAAAAATCAAATAATAAAGAGCTGATATTAGTATAAAAAAACCGATAAATGAAATATTAGGTTAAACAAGAATCGCACAAATTCTCTACAGCACGACCATCCAGGGGCTTATGAGAGATTGGCGTTGCCATGTTAATGTTGTTGGATGGATTCCTTGAATGTTGACACATTTCATTGCAAAGTATTGTGTCTATAATATGTAATCAAAGTGAAAGTTTTTCTCCCCCACCCAATCCCCCAGTCAAAATCAAACCTATACAGAGAGAGAGAGAGAGAGAGAGACAGACACACAAAAAAACAGAGAGCCAGACACACACACACACACACACACGAAACATCTAATTTTTAATACTCACATTTTGGGTTTATGCAATGAAATGTTTTTCGCTTGCATCACATATTNCATCTAATTTTTAATACTCACATTTTGGGTTTATGCAATGAAATGTTTTTCGCTTGCATCACATATTCTTTTGTGAGAAATTCTCAAGTTTAAAAACTTTATGCTTGTGGAANTCTTATACAGATTTCAAAAGCAGAAGGAATCTGTACGAGAAGGTTAGCACAAATTAAAGTCATACGTTAGGAAAATGAAATAATAAAGAGCTGATATTAGTATAAAAAAACGGATAAATGAAATATTAGGTTAAACAAGAATCGAATAAAATTCTCTACAGCACGGCCATCCGGGGGCTTATGAGAGATTGGCGTTGCCATGTTAATGTTGTTGGATGGACTCCTTGAATGTTGACACATTTCATTGCAAAGTATTGTGTCTATAATATGTAATCAAAGTGAAAGTTTTTCTCCCCCACCCAATCCCCCAGTCACACCCAATCCCCCAGTCAAAATCAAACCTATACAGAGAGAGAGACAGAGACAGAGACAGACACACAAAAACACAGAGAGACAGACACACACACACACACAAAACATCTAATTTTTAATACTCACATTTTGGGTTTATGTAATGAAATGTTTTTCGCTTGCATCACATATACTTTTGTGAGAAATTCTCAAGTTTAAAAACTTTATGCTTGTGAAATATCCATTAATAGTATATACATTACTTTTATGATGGGTATGTGCATGTACGAACACATGTACACACACACACAGTGGAATGTAAACATTGCATGTATACATTGCCATGTGACTGCCACATGGTAATGTTTTTTTACCCTTTGGCAGAAGGATACGAAATGGGCTTGAAAGTAGATCTTTAGCAGGGCTTCAAGAAAGTCTCTTCCAGTCATGAACCGACTATAGTTACCCGTATAGGCAATGAAGATCCTTTCGGGANTCCTTTCGGGTTAATATATAAACTGGCAGCTAACAAGGTAAAGAGTAATACTCCTCTACCTTGTATGAAAGAAAATGGGATAATTGTAACTGATCAGAGAAGATCTATGGAAGTCCTGCTCAATGCTCTCCTGCCAGATGACTCCATGGCGGAAGAGGGGGAGGTGCACGCCAGGAAGAGACAGATCATGGAAGTTTTACCAACAGACCAAGACGCCCCGGAATTCACGGAGGAAGATCTAACAGCCATCATCTACAAGATGAAGAATGGAAAGGCTCCAGGTCTGGATGGCATCACGGCAGAAATTCTGAAGAGATGCTACTCAAGAATCAAGAATCAGCTATTGCAAATCTTTAATGACTGTCTCAAGAATGGTGTGTTCCCTGCCCCTTGGAAGCTAGGGTGCTTGAGAATATTGTACAAAGGTAATGGGAAGAAGCCTGATGACCCCAAGTCGTACAGACTGCTGACACTGCTTCCGGTACTGGGCAAAGTCTTTGAAAAACTCGTTAATAGAAGCCTCATCATGGCCTTGGAGGCAGAAGGCACCCTTAATGAAAAACAGTATGGGTTTAAGAAAGGCACGGGCACGGATTTCGCGTTACACGACGTAATGAAGACCATAAGGGAATGCCCAGAAAAATATGTCTTAGGTATCTTCCTAGACATATCTGGTACTTTCGACAATGCCTGGTGGCCGGAGGTGATGTGGCAGCTGAAAAAGAAGAAATGTCCAGCAAATATTAACAGCGTCGTACAGGACTTCTTCAGAAACAGATGGAGTCTGTACTCATCTAAATCCACGCAAGTAAAAAAGAGGCTTACAAAGGGATGTCCGCAGGGCTCGGTCCTCGGCCCAATACTGTGGAATGTTCTGTTTGACGGCTTTCTGGAACTGGGGCTCCCTCCGGGGTGCACTGTGTTTGGATATGCGGACGACGACCTTGTGCTAATAACAGGAAACGCAAGGAGAGTGCTGGAAGAGAAAGCTGAAGAGATCATGGGAAAAATCTGTAAATGGGCAATTCAGGTAAAACTGAATTTCTCTACAGAAAAAACTAAAGCAATGATGCTCAAAGGCAAGTTAAAGAGACCACCAACGGTGCGCTTCGGGGGTGCTCCGGTCCAGAGTGTACATGAGTTCAAGTACCTGGGAGTCATCATGGATGACAAGATGAGTTTCCTCAAACATGTGGAGTATGTCTCGAGGAAAGCTATTGTGGTTTTCCAAAAACTTAAGAGAATTGGTAATACCAGCTGGGGACTAAGCTACGAAACGCTCAGAGTAATATATCGAGCAGTATTTGAGGCGATAGTTACATATGGCGCTGTGATGTGGTTCCACAGGGCAGAATTGGTTTGGCACAAGAGGAAACTTATCAGTGCTCAAAGAGCGGCGCTGCTGACCGTTGCAAAGGCCTATAGAACGGTGCCAAACGAGTCACTCCCGGTATTGGTAGGTGTACTGCCAATTGATTTACTGGTAAGAAGCAGAGGATTAGCAATGGAGAGAGCACGAGTCGGAGAGCTGACCAAGGATGTGAAGACTGATATCTTGGAAGAGACATTGGATCAGTGGCAAGATAGATGGGATACATCAGATAAAGGGAGATATACACACGAATTAATGCACGATGTCAGATCCAGGCTGAAATGTAAATGGATACGCATCAACCATTATAGTACTCAATTGTACACTGGCCACGGCAATTTTAAGGCGAAATTGTACAGCCTCCGACTGGTGCAATCTCCTCTGTGCGATGTCTGTGGGGAGGATGACTCAGTCCAGCATGCCATCAGGCACTGTCTGAAGACCGAAGACATCCGAAGCTGGCTATATGAAAAGCTGGAAGAAAAGGGCATTCACATGGATTTGGCAAATGTAATGAAGAATAATGTTCTCAACAAGATTTGGAACGAGTTTGCCACCAAGGTCGGAAGAAGGCTGGAAGACTTTGACAGATGGCAAGGAGAACAAATTTCTGATGACCCATGATGGGGTGCTCAGGTAAAGGCTTTCAAAGAGGAAGTCGGGGCACGTCGGATTGGCGAGGAGGACAGGTTTTAAATTGAAAACCGGTATAATACCGAGTAACGGCAAAAAGAAAAGTGAATGGCCCGAAGAAAACAAGAGGAAAGTACCGTGCATTGCCTTACTCATCAGAGTACAGTTGCAGTGCGGGAGGATGGAGGGTGTGCTGGCCTTCGGGCCTTAAAACCTGTCCCTAAAGTCCGGCCCTGTGGGGCCGGGTTGGGTACAGGCTGTGGTCTGGCAACCAACCTGTAATGGGTGTAAGGTGATGGGGCTGGGTGCCTGAAAGCCAGTTGTGTGGGATGACCGAGTGTGTAGGGGGGAGCCCATAAACCAAGTACCTGGTGGGGTAGTCGTGACGGCTATGAAATGACTACTCCAGTTGGGCCTAACCCTGGTTACAGGCTCTAGTGTTGGTGACCGGCGCAAGTGTAAGAGCTCGTTCGCGAGCTCCGGTGGGAGCCGCTCANTGGGCCTTTCTGGGTGAAAACTCAGTGTGCATGTCTGAAAATTGTGGGTACCCAGGGGATCAGCGTGAAAGCCCCGGCTTCGGCCGTGCTGATCGTGGGTCGGACACTGGGTGGCAGTGGTTGAACCTTCTGCTTAGAAGGAGGTCTGGAGGTGGGTACTTGCCTGGAGGGCGGGCTTCCTGACACTGGAAGGGTCAGTAGCAGCTGCCGTGGAACGTAAGCGTGCTGACTCACGCAGGTTGCCAGGTTTCGAAGGGTTGGTGCTCATCAACGAAGGGCCGACGGTCTGGTCCGCCTAGTAAGAGGACTCGTTCACAAAGCGGGTTTGTAGAGTGAGGATAGCACTCGGCCCCATCAAGGTGGCGCGTGCAGATTCAACTCTGTACGTCGCTGTTGACAGGTGAGGTGGAACCACCCTCGGATGGAGCACATCCACCCACTGCGATTGGAAAGAGCGATACTCTTTCTATTGGCAGTATTCAACTACTGTCAATTAGAGCTCTGACCAAGCTCAAATGAATCCAAGGTTATGGACGTAGTCCAAGACTGTAGGGGAGTGCGCACCTAACAGCCTGGTGCTTAAAACGCATATTTTCTTTATATGCGATGACTGGAGTGGCAAATAGAAGACGATGTGAAGTAATGGAAAGTCCTGATCGCACTCCCCTAGTAAATACGCTCAGAAAGGTGTCTCCTGTTTAAACCTTTCGAGGATCAGGCACAGGAGGATCAAGCCTGGGTCAAACAACCGCGCCACATAGAAGGCGATTACTTGTCCCTAAAGTACAGGTTTTCTCGGGGGTACCGCGCCGGAAAGTGTGGCCCGAGGTAAACCTTCTGTGAGATTTGAAAGAACTGAGTTGAAAGAAGGTGCTCTGGTTGTCCTCGGATTCTGAACAGTTACTGGGAAGTCGAAGAGGGCAACGCGGGACACTGTCTCCCCGCCTCTGCGTCGGCCGGGTGGATAAACGAACACAGGGTCATTAGTCCACCGGACTAAGTCTGTGCGTGGCCATAATTCCCCTAGCGGGATTCCCTGTGTCGGCCAAGAGGGAAAAAGGGCTTTAAAGACGGTCTGAGGCCTACGGCCTCAGGCTGCCCCTGAGGCTTTACTAGTAGTAAAGGACTTTGGGTCTACTCGTATCCATATCATGTACATTTAGGGTGGAGTTATACAGTGTTAGCTCACCAAGAGATTTGTGTTAGTGAAGTGTTTTTGTATGTACTCTATATTGAGACTGCAAGAGTCGAAGTCCATCGTGTGGGTCCCGCAGCCGCGGGAACACAATGTCCGACTCAAGGAGCCCTGGTGGGCCGAAGAGAGGTCTCCTGGAGGTGTTGGGAATCACCACTGTTGAAAAATCGCCTCCCTTAAAGGACCGGAGGAAAAGTTTTACCGGCTTCCTGAAGAGAGAACTGATACCCAGTNCGCCTCCCTTAAAGGACCGGAGGAAAAGTTTTACCGGCTTCCTGAAGAGAGAACTGATACCCAGTGAGGTCACCTTGTTGGCCATAGAAAAGCTAAGGGACTCCAGTTTTAACTGGGACAAGTATCCCCTTTCCACAGGAAAAAGGCGGATATATCGGAAATTGTGGAAGAGCACACATGGTGTGAAGGACACTATCGTGGACTCCTGGTTACAGGAAGTCTATGATGGTGAGTTGGCCTCTGAGGAGGGTGGACCCAGTGAACAAGAGGGTGAAAGGTCCGAGGGTACAGAGGAGGGGTCTTCCGCCTCTTCCTCCGATGAAGGTGAACCAAGATATCTCAAAACGGCATCCAGAAAAATCCAGGAGTTCACACTGGTAGGAAGAAAGGGTAAACCCCTTAAATCTTCCAGGTTGGTGTTTCCGAGAGAGACATCGGAGACTGAGGTGGTGCCAACCCCCTCCATGAGACCAGCAAGAATGGAAACCGAAGCTGTGGCATCCACTTCGGGAACACAGGATTTGAAGGCTAAGAAGAAACTTCGGTTTCAAGCAGAAGAGGAGGCGGTCACTGGAAGGGACTCATATGAGTCGGAAAAAGCAAACATCTTAAAAGCTCACAATGAGACCTGTGAACTCGTTGAGGCTATGCAGAGTTGGATACTCTGTAAGAGCTCGAAGATAAACTCTACTCAGGCCAACTGGCTAATCCCCAAGTTGAGCCAGATTCAGAGCAAAATTGATGGGGTTTTACTGCAAAACAGTCTTTTACTGGGGAAACTGGAAGTCACAGAAAAGACAAGTTGCAAACAGACCTCCACTGGACCAGCGAAGCCAGAGGTTCCGGCAATCAGGAGTTACGCCCAGGCAGCAGGAAAGGATCTTGAGTCTAAGCCTGCTAGGAAAACTGTACTGGTGTACCCTGAGGGTGATAAGTCAAGCTCCGAAACAAGGGAGATCTTGAAGAAAGGGTTCAACCCTAAAAAGGACGGGCTCCAGATACGGAACATCAGGGGAATAAGAGGTGGTGGTGTACTAGTGGAGGCAGGTGATGACAAGACCCTGCAAAGCATAAATAATGCTTCCAAAATCCAGGCCCTAGGTCTGAAACTTGAGGCTCCTGTAAGACGAGGACCCAAGATTGTAGTATATGATGTCCCTCGCAATGAGGACAGTGCTAATCTGCCGGAAACCATTTTCCGGCAGAATTATAGAGAAGGCAAGTGTGGTGGCCACGATCTTGAAAGTTTCAAGAGAGCAGTGACAATTAGTCATAGAACTGGTAAGAGGGAGGCGGACAGGGTCAATGTTGTGCTCCAGTGCGATCCGGCTATCAGGAACGCCCTTATTGAAAAAGACAGGGTATATGTGGGCTATGACAGCTGTCGGGTGCGAGATTATATCTCGCTCTCGCGCTGTTATAAGTGCCAACAATGGGGCCACATAGCTGCCAAATGCAGAGACAAGGAATCCACCTGCTCAAGGTGCAGCAAAACTGGCCATGAATTCGGCAACTGCCCGAACAAGGACAAGGGAGATTTCAAAGACACGTGTGCCAACTGTCTTAGGAAAGGCCAAGCACATGACCATCGTGTGGACTCCAGAGATTGTCCGGCATATCAGAGGGCTCTGTCTGTCAAACTCTCCAGAATAGACTATGGCGCATAAGATGTTATGCTGTGGACAGTTGAATATGCAACGGTCAGCGGCGGTAGCTGCAGAACTTAATGGAATTGTAAAGGAGTTGGGGCTTGACATTGTTCTCTTCCAAGAACCATATGTCCCATTTGATAAGGTTGTGGACCTGCACGGAAGTGTTTATACGTCTGGGGTTAGTCCCCGGGCTGGGGTGCTAGGAGCCAACAAAGATATTGACATAGTCATGATGACTAGTGTCTCAAACACGCATCACACTTGTGTCCAAGTGATAAAGGGAGGCATAGAGTGTTGGTTGGTCTCTTCGTATTTCCAGTTCGGGGATGAGACCCAGGACCATCTAGATAGATGGGAGATTATCAGCAACACACTCAGAGATAAACCTCTGATAATGTGTGCAGACGTTAACGCAAAATCGGAGCTGTGGCACTCCCCTGCCACGGATGAGGCAGGGGAATTGGTGGGAGAATTTCTCCTCACCAATGACCTTGATGTTGCGAACAAGGAGGGTGAACTTCCCACATACACATCGCAGGCCCATGAATCTGAATCATTTCTGGACATAACTGTTGTTAACAGAAAGGCCAGTAACTGGGTTAAGAACTGGACAGTGACCAATGACAGCTCCAGTGACCACAGGCTGATCATCTTTGAAATTCAGGGTGGTGGCTCACGTGAACCTGAAATCTTTGAAAAAGAAGTTAGGTATATTCATAACATGGCAAACTGGCCTGCTTTTTACAGGACCCTGCTGAGTAAGCTGCGATCATACGATGTGATGGGCTCCCTGGATGACCGAGTTGAGCAACTGACAAGGTTTATCCAGGAGACCTGTGAAGATAATTTGCGCAAAACCAAAAGGGGACTCCCGAACCTCTCATGGTGGGACCATGAATTGGAATTGGAACGTAAAGAACTCAGAAGAATGCGAAGACGCCTTCATAAACTTCGTGGAGAGGAAAGGGCGCAATTCTCAACACAGTACAAGATTAAGAAGCAGTCTTACTTCGGTAGGGTCAAGAAGAAAAAGGCACAATCCTGGGAGGAGTATGTCACTAAAAAGAGTAATGAAGACCCATTTGGACTGGTTTATAAGCTTGCGGCCAACAAGATCAGGAGAACGGTGCCGCCACCTTGTTTGAAAATTGATGGGAACCTAATCTTGGATAAAAAGAGATCAATGGAAGTTCTGCTCCAAACTCTTCTCCCCGATGACTCATTGGAGGAAGAGGGCGAGGGTCACGCATTGAAGAGACAGTCGATGAGCATTGTCCCGGAAGAGCAAGATGCACCCATCTTCGAAATGGAAGAGCTCACCGGGACAGTCTACAAAATGAAAAATGGCAAGGCCCCAGGTATTGATGGGGTTTCTACCGAAATCCTGAAGAGATGCTATGACCGAATCAAGGAAATTCTGCTGAACATTGTGAACGACTGTTTCCAAACTGGTGTGTTCTCCTCGTCTTGGAAAATGGGGTGACTGAGGATCCTGCATAAGGAAAACAAGAAGGATCTGGATGACCCTAAATCCTACAGGCCTTTAACATTGCTTCCGGTGCTAGGCAAAGTCTACTAGAAGCTTGTCAATCAACGTCTAACGATGGCACTGGACGCGGAAGGCACACTATGCGAAAGTCAGTACGGCTTTAGGAGAGGTACGGGTACTGACTTCGCCTTGCACGATGTTATGAAAAAGATCAGGGATTCAAAAAGAAAATATGTAATGGCAGTCTTCCTTGACATTTCTGGAGCGTTTGACAATGCCTGGTGGCCGGAGGTGATGGACAGACTGAAGTCCAAGAGATGTCCAGCGAACATCTATAGGGTCATCCTTGATTTCTTCAAGGATCGATGGAGTATATACACCAGCGAGAACTCGCAGGTTAAGAAGAAGTTGACGAAGGGATGCCCCCAGGGGTCGGTCTTAGGATCTATCCTATGGAACGTCCTCTTCGAGGGATTTCTGGAATTGGAGTTGCCTCCGGAGTGTTCGGTTTTTGGCTATGCGGATGATGGGTTGTTCCTGGTGCCAGGCGACTCCAGAAGAGAGCTTGAATCCAAGGCTAACATCTTGATTGAAAAGACATGGAATTGGGCCAGCGAGGTTAAGCTCAGTTTTCCATCGATAATACGAAAATAATGCTTGTCAAGGGCAAACTACAGAGAACACCAACCGTTCGCTTCGGGGGTTGCCCGATTAAATATGTGCAGGACTTCAGGTACCTCGGTGTCATTATGGATGACCGAATGAGCTTTCTGAAACATGTGGAATATGTGTCACGGAAGTCGGTAGTGGTGTTCCAAAAATTGAGAAGAATAGGCAATACCAGTTGGGGCCTGAATTTTAAGACTTTATTAACAATATACAAAGCTGTATTTGAGGCCATTGTCTCATATGGTGCAGTCATGTGGCATCACCGCGCCGAACTTTCGTGGCATAAAAGAAAGCTCATCGGTGCACAGAGAGCAGCTCTGCTGACCGTGACATGTGCATATAAAACTGTTCCGAATGAGTCCCTTCCGGTGGTGGCCGGTGTGTTGCCAGCTGACCTGTTGGTCAGGTACAGGGGTTCTGGTGGCGGAGGCATCGCGAGCTGGCATGCTGAGGAAAGAAGGTAGAGAAGCCATCTTGGAAGGAATACTAGACAAATGGCAAGAGAGATGGTCTAATTCTGGAAAAGGTAGGCAAACCTTTGAACTGCTGCCAGATATAAGATCGAGACTCAGCTGTAAGTGGTTACGTGTGAACCACTATAGTATGCAGCTCCTAACTGGACATGGGAATTTCAAGGCAAAACTACACAGCCTGCGGCTCGTGGTGTCCCCGCTCTGCGAGGTCTGTGGAACTGACGACACAGTGGAACACGTCCTGTCAGTCTGCCTGAAGACTGAAGACCTGAGAGAGCAGTTCAGAGCGCAGACAGAAGAACTGGGCATTCACTTGGAAGTCAAGACAGTCATGGAAGACAAACTACTCCATAGATTGTGGAATGAATTCGCAACCAAAATCGGCAGAAGGCTAGAGGATTTTGATAAATGGAACAGGCGAATTTCTGATAACCCATGATAGGGTACTCAGGTAAAGGCTTACAGTGCAAAATTCGGAGTATCTTAGATTGGCGAGGAGGACAGGTTTTAAACGAGAAAACCAGTAGAATACTGTGTTAACGGCAAGTAAGAAAAGTGAATGGCCCGAAGAGACCAAGAGGAAAGTGCCGTGCATTGCCTTACCCACCAGGGTACAGATGCAGTGCGGGAGGATGGAGGGTGTGTTGGCCTTCGGGCTTTAAAACCTGTCCCTAAAGTCCTGGGGTGAGGACCCCAAAGCTGGAGTACTGGCAGTGTGCAAGGAAATGGACACATCAATGATGGCCAGCATATCAAGTCGACATCATGTGTGCGTACAAGTAGTTAAAGGCACGACCGAATGTTGGATACTGTGATCATATTTCCAGTTCGGGGAGGACACCCAGGTGCACCTTGACAGGTGGGAAGTCATTACAGAAATGCTGAGGAATAAGCCATTGGTAATGGGGGCAGATACTAATGCCAAGTCGGAAATGTGGCACTCACCTGTAACAGATGAAGCCGGAGAGCTTATCAGTCATTTTCTGCTGATAAATGACCTGGAAGTGATAAATCAAGAAGGCACACTTCCAACATTTGTCTCCCAGGCGCACGATACGCAATCAAACTTAGACATCACAGTTGTAAACAGGAAAGCTATCAATTATGTGAGCGAGTGGATAGTAATGGATGAAAGTTCTAGCGACCACAGACCCATTGTGTTTGAGATTCATGGTGGTACAAGGGTACCCATGGCGGATTGGGCTTCTTTCGACCGCGCCTTGCAGAGGAGACTGCAGGAAAGCACCGCTCTGAGGAGCACGGAAATTGAAGAAAGGGTGCAAGCTCTAACATGTATAATTAAGGAAGCATGTGAAGAGCAACTGCGGAAGATCAACGGCCGGGTCTCCCCAACATGTCATGGTGGGACAGTGAATTGGAAGAGGAATGGCGTGATCTAGCAGAGCAAGAAGGAGATTACACAAACATCGAGGCGAAGAGCGTGAACTGTTCTCTCGAGATTACTATACCAAGAAGCAAGCCTATTTTGGCAGGGTGCGGAAAAAGAAGGCCCGATCATGGGAAGACCTTGTAACCCGAATAAGAAATGAAGACCCTTTCGGGATAATATACAAACTGGCGGAAAACAAGGTGAAGAGGAACACCCCTCCGCCATGTACGAAAGAAAATGGAAAATTATTAACAGATCAGAAAAGATCTATGGAAGTCCTGCTCCATGCTATCCTGCCAGATGACTCCATGGCAGAAGACGGGGAGGAGCATGCCGGGAAGAGACAGATCATGGAAATAGCATCTATGGAACAAGATGCTCCAGAGTTCACTGAAGAAGATCTCACAGCCATCATCTACAAGATGAAGAACGGCAAGGCTCCTGGCTTAGACGGCATCACGGCAGAAATTCTAAAGAGATGCTATTCAAGGCTGAAGAAATATCTATTACAAATGTACAATGACTGTCTCAAGAACGGTGTGTTCCCTGCCCCTTGGAAGCTCGGGTGCTTGAGGATATTGTACAAAGGAAATGGGAAGGAGCCTGACGACCTTAAATCGTACAGGCCACTGACACTGCTTCTGGTACAACAGAAGTCTCATCATGGCCTTGGAGGCCGAAGGCACCCTAAATGAGAAACAGTACGGGTTCAAGAAAGGCACTGGCATGGATTTTGCATTATACAACGTGATGAAGACGATCAGGAAAAAAGAAATGTCCAGCAAACATTTATAGGGTCGCGCAGGACTTCTTCAGAAACAGATGGAGCATTTACTCTTCGAGCTCTACACAGGTCAGGAAAAGACTCACGAAGGGATGTCCACAGGGCTCGGTCCTTGGCCCGATCCTGTGGAATGTCCTCTTCGATGAGTTCTTGGATCTGGGACTCCCTCCGGGGTGCACTGGATTTGGATACACGGACGATGGCCTTGTTATAATATCAGGAAATGCAAGAAGCGTGCTGNTGTACAATGACTGTCTCAAGAACGGTGTGTTCCCTGCCCCTTGGAAGCTCGGGTGCTTGAGGATATTGTACAAAGGAAATGGGAAGGAGCCTGACGACCTTAAATCGTACAGGCCACTGACACTGCTTCTGGTACAACAGAAGTCTCATCATGGCCTTGGAGGCCGAAGGCACCCTAAATGAGAAACAGTACGGGTTCAAGAAAGGCACTGGCATGGATTTTGCATTATACAACGTGATGAAGACGATCAGGAAAAAAGAAATGTCCAGCAAACATTTATAGGGTCGCGCAGGACTTCTTCAGAAACAGATGGAGCATTTACTCTTCGAGCTCTACACAGGTCAGGAAAAGACTCACGAAGGGATGTCCACAGGGCTCGGTCCTTGGCCCGATCTTGTGGAATGTCCTCTTCGATGAGTTCTTGGATCTGGGACTCCCTCCGGGGTGCACTGGATTTGGATACACGGACGATGGCCTTGTTATAATATCAGGAAATGCAAGAAGCGTGCTGGAGGAGAAGGCAGCAGAGATCATGGAAAAAATCTGCAAATGGGCAGTTTCAACCAAACTGAAATTCTCGACATAGAAGACGAAATCCATGATGTTAAAGGACAAATTCCAAAGGCCGCCAACAGTGCGCTTCGGGTGATCCTCGGTTCAAAATGTATATGAAATCAAGTACCTGGGAGTCATTATGGATGACAAAATGAGTTTCCTCAAAGCATGTGGAATATGCATCAAAGAAAGCTATAGTAGTTTTTCAAAAACTAAAGAGAATTGGGAATACTAGCTGGGGTCTAAGCTATGAGACACTGAGAATAATTTACCGAGCAGTATTCGAGGCCATAATCACTTATGGTGCAGTGATGTGGTTCCACAGAGTGGAATTAGTTTGGCATAAGAGGAAACTCATTAGTGTTCAAAGAGCACTTCTGCTTACCGTTGCAAAGGCTTACAGAGCAGTATCAAATGAGTCGCTCCCGGTCTTGGTAGGTGTGTTACCAATAGACCTACTTGTGAGAAACAGAGGACTAGCAGTGGAGAGAGCATGAAGCGGAGAGTTGACTAAGGAAGTGAAAGATGAGATCTTGGAAGAGACCTTGGACCGGTGGCAAGAAAGATGGGATACGTCAGAAAAAGGCAGATATACGTACGATCTAGTGCGTGATGTAAGATCATGACTGAAATGTAAATGGATACGTATTTACCATTACAGCACACAATTGTACACCGGCCATAGTAACTTCAAGGCAAAATTACATAGCCTCCGATTAGTGCAATCTCCTCTCTGCGACATCTGCGGGGAGGATGACACAGTCCAGCATGTCATCGTGTACTGTCTGAAAACGGGAGATCTCAGAAGCTGGCTACTAGAGAAATTGGAAGAAAAGGGCATTCACTTGGAATTGGAAAATATTATGGCAAATAATGTTCTCAACAAGATTTGGAATGAATTTGCCACCAAAGTCGGAAGAAGGCTAGAGGACTTCAACAGGTGGCAAGGAGAACAAATTTCTGATGACCCATGAAGGGGTGCTCAGGTAAAGGCTTACAAAGAGGAAGTCGGGGCACTTTAGATTGGCGAGGACAGGTTTTTAAAAGAGAAAACCGGTAGAATACCGAGTCACGGCAAAACGAACAGTGAATGGCCCGAAGAAAACAAGAGGAGAAAGTGCTGAGCACTGTCTTACTCATCAGAGTACAGTTGCAGTGCGGGAGGATGTAGGGTGTGCTGGCCTTCGAGCCTTAAAAACCTGTCCCTAAAGTCGTTGTATATGATACACCTCGAGAAGATGAGTGACAATAAGTCACAGAATCGGGAAAAGGGAGACAGACAGGGTTAATGTGGTCCTGGAATGTTAACCTGGAATTAGAAACGTACTAATCCAAACACAGAGATTATATGTGGGCTATGACAGCTGTAGAGTTAGAGATTACGTATCGCTCTCCAGGTGCTATAAGTGCCAACAATGGGGGCATATCGCCAGCAGATGTAGGGAGAGAGAGCCCACCTGTTCATTATGCGGTGACCTAGGCCACGAGTAAAAAAACTGCATGAAGAAGGCAGAAAGTGGTTTTAAAGATATCTGTGTCAACTGTAAAAGAAAAGGACAGCAGCATGACCACAGAGTGGATTCGAGAGATTGCTCGGCATTTCAGAAGGCCCTGCCTGTCGAACTTACCAGAATCAATTATGATTCGTGAAAACACACTTAGGTGTGGACAGTTGAATGTGCAGCAGTTGGCAATAGTAGCTGCTGAGTTAAACAGGATAGTGCTGGAGCGCGAACTGGATGTGGTGCTATTTCAAGAACCGTATGTGCCGTTCGACACTGTGGTGGGTCCGCGGGGCAGGATGTTTACCTGTGGCAGAAAACCTATGGCTGGAGTACTGAGGACAAATGTGAATATTGATATCGCCATCACCATGTGTGTGTGCAGATAACAAAAGGCACAGTCAACTGCTGGATGGTGTCCTCGTACTGCCAGTTTGGGGACGATGTCCAGGTGCACCTTGACAGGTGGAAAATAATTGCAGACACATTATGAAAAAAAGCCATTAATAATAAGTGCAGATGTCAATGCAAAATCAGAGATGTGGCACTCCCCTATTACGGACGAGGCTGGTGACCAAGTCAGACAATTCCTGTTGACAAACGATATGGACGTCACGAACACAGAGGGAGAACTTCCGACTTTTGTCTCGCAGGCCCACAACACACAGTCGTACCTGGTTGTTACGGTGGTAAACCTAAAAGCCAAAGAGTATGTGAGGATGTGATCTGTGACGGACGAAAGTTCTAGGGAACACAGACTCATTATATTTAAAATAGAGAGCGATGGAAGGATTGCCCCTTGGCTTGAAGAAAGTGAGGTGAGGTATATCCACAACATGGCAGATTGGGCTGCCTTCGACCGTGCCCTGCTGAGGAGGCTCGAGGATCAAGTTAAAGAATACAAATATAGAAGCATGAGTGAGAGCTATCACAGAAGTCATCAGGATAACCTGTGAGGAGCAACTGCGGAAAACCAAACTAGGCCTTCCAAACCTGTCATGGTGGGACAGGGATCTGGAAGAAGAAAGAAAAGAGCTCCGCAGAACAAGGAGAAGACTACATAGACTCCGGGGTCAAGAGCGCGAGCAATTCTCCCGGACCTATAAGTCTAAGAAGCAGGCCTACTTCAGCAGGGTATGGAAGAAGAAAGCACGGTCGTGGAAGGAGTTTGTCACCCGAGCAGGGAATGAAGACCCCTTCGGACTTGTCTATAAACTTGTGGCAAACAAGATCAAGAGAAACTCCCCACCACCATGCATAAGCGTAAACGGGAAAATGTTAATAGACCAGTGTGAATCCATGAAGGTTCTTCTCCACAATCTACTGCTGGATGACTCCATGGCGGAAGAGGGAGGAGCACACCAGGAAGAGACAACAAATGGAAATAGTACCTTATGTACAAGACACCCCGGAGTTCATAGAAGAGGATCTCACTGCAATAATCTACAATATGAAAAATGGGAAAGCTCTGGACTCGATGGCATAACATTGGAGATCCTCAAGAGGTGCTACTCGAGAATCAAGACGGCGCTTCTTGAAATATACAATGATTGCCTCAAGACTGGTGTGTTTCCTGCCCCTTGGAAGCTCGGGTGCTTGTGGGTACTTTACAAGGGAAATGATGTGATGAAGGCTATCCGAACATAATCTGAAAAGTATGTTATGGGTGTATTATTAGACATTTCTGACCGATCATGTGGAACGTCCTCTTCGACGGGTTTCTGGAGTTGGGCCTCCCGCCGTGGTGCACCGTGTTTGTATATACAGATGGTGTTCTGGTACTGGTTACTGGGAACTCCAGAAGAAAAATAGAAGAAGAGGCGCAGACATTATCCAGAAAATATGGTCTTGGGCCGAAACAGCCAAACTGAAGTTCTTCATAGACAAGACAAAATCGATGATGCTCAAGGGCAACCTAAAAAGACCACCAACAGTGCGCTTTGGAGGGGGCCCGTTAGAAAATGTGCACGAATTCAAGTACCTGGGAGTCATTCTGGATGACAAACTGAGCTTCCTCAAGCATGTGGAACACGTTTCTAGGAAGGCCATAGTGGTTTTCCAGAAACTAAAAAGAATTGGCAACACAACCTGGGGACTGAGTTATGCCACACTCAGAACTATCTACAGAGCAGTATTTAAATTGATAGTGTCATACAGAGCTGTGATGTGGTATCACAGAGCTGAACTTGCATGGCATAAGAGGAGGCTCATATGTGCTCAGAGGGCTGCACTGCTGACTGTGACTAAAGCATACAGAACTGTTTCAAACGAGTCTCTCCCTGTACTGATTGGCATTTTTCCTATTGATCTGCTAGTCAGACTAAGGGGTCTCATGGTGGAGAGAACACATGTGGAGGGCTGTCGAAGGAGGAGAAGGGTAATCTAACAGATGAAATCATGAACCAGTGACAGGAAAGATGGGACTCTTCTGAGAAAGGAAGATACACTCATGAACTGATTCCAGATATAAGATCACGGATGGAGTGTAAATGGATTTCTGTAAACCATTACAGTATGCAACTGTACACTGGCCATGGAAATTTCATGTCAAAACTTCACAGCTTTCGGCTGGTGGGATCTCCACTGTGTGAGGCCTGCGGAGTGGATGACACTGTTCAACACGTTATCAGTGAGTGTATTAAGACTGAAGATCTTAGGAAATGACTCCAGGACACCCTTGAAGAGGAGGGCATTCACTTAGATATGGATATTGTACTGATAAATAAAGCTCTCAATAAAATATGGAATAACTTTGCTACTAAAGTTGGAAGAAGACTTGAAGACTTCGATAAGTGGCAAAGACAGCAAATTTTTCATTGCCCATAATGGGATATTCAGGTAAAGGCTTTCATATACGTAAGTCGGAACATCCCAGATTGGAGAGGAGGACAGGTTTTTAAAAAGAGAAAACTGGTATAATACCGAGTAATGGCATATAGAAAAGTGAATGGCCTGAAGAGATCAAGAGAAAGTGCCGTGCACGGCCTTAATCATCAGAGTAAAGTTGCAGTGCGGGAGGATGGAGGGTGTGCTGGCCCTCGGGCCTTAAAAGCCGGTTCCTCTGAAAGTTGTCTCCTGTTATGCCATAGTGGATCAGGTACAGGAGGGGAGGCGGTGCGGAGAGCCGGACATGTTCCGGAAAATATGTCCTCTAGGCATTCTTCCTGATCCCTCGTCAGTCAGCAAACATCATGGAAAGGAATGGTGCTAATGTTCATCCTCTAGAGTGCGGCAGACAACAAACCCCTGGCTAAAGTGTACTCCAAATCTACCTCAATCAAGCCTCATCACCCCCTACGGCAAGTTTATATGCTCTGGAGGGAATGGATTAGCTGACTTAGTTCGCCCAGATGCTTCGCCGTGTGTCTTTCTAGTGTTTGGGGCTCCTGCGTACTTGCACACCAGGTATCTTTATGTACCAGGCTCACAGAATGAATGGCCGTACACTTGTTCTGTATGTGATGCACATGCAGTCCCGGTTAGAGGCTGCCTACAGTCCTACGCTAAATTGGAAACTGTTGCCAATTCACGGTTTCCTGTCGCTCCCTTCAAGGGTGGTGCTTCCCAGCTTGGGGAAAAGTCGCACGTGCACTGTAGAGCAAGGAAAGATAGAAGTTAGATACACTACGTGTTTTATTCCATGGAGAATGGAAACACTGTTACCCGTACTACCTCCTACCTCTACACACACTAGGTGTTAAACTGAGTTTGTACAAGAGCAAGACAGGTGAAGGTGCCCGTTGGCTTGAAGAGTGGACAAGAGATAACAATTAATAAGTCCTTTGAACAACTGGACTCTATTTGTGGCTTATAGTGCTGAAGTAACCCAAGGCACCACGTGTGGTGTACTTGATGGGTGTGGTGACTCTTGACCGCAAGAGTCAGGGGGTAGAGACGACTCTTCGGCTGCTGGGGTAGGGAAGGAATCGTCTGCTGAAGAACTGGTAGAAGAATAGTAGGTCTTGGAGAGTCCTGAGGTGGACTGTGGCTGTGCAGTAGAGAGCCTTAGTACGACTTGTGCTGAGGCAAGCTACGTGAACAACTGACATTGGCTCCGCAAGAAGGAGAGAGGGATGGCAGAGAGTCCTAGCACTGGATGGGGCTAGAGCGAGATGCCTCACCTCAACTTGCATTTCTGCCGTGTCACAGTGTTATATTCCTCTTGGCTGGAAGGTTCCCGCATGCTTCGATCGCTTTCGGTTATCTTTGGCCGCCCCTTTCAGGTTCCAGCCGGCTGCTGCTGCTGCCTTCTCTTGGTGGGGTGGTGGCCGGGAGGTTTGAGGGTTGGTTGAGAGCAGTATCCGCCACTCACTTAGGGCAAACTCTTGCATGCCAGCGGCTGCTTCTCAGCAGGTTTACAAGTTGCGGGGGCGATGATATGACCTCCTATCAATAAGTGGGTACTGGCCTTGGATGCAGCCAGTCGGGGTTCGATTCACTCAGCGGCACGTGATGTGCACGTAATAATGCAGATTCGATTCAGGAAGCGTCTCACGTAAATTGACTCCCCTCCTTTGCAACAGAGGATCATCTCGGCGATTCTAAGTAAAGGGATGTAGTCAGACGGACCCCTTAATGTAGTTGGTTGGCATCTGGCATTGCCGCTCTTCTGTGCCTCTTAACAAGGCTGGGCAGCTACACGGCACACATTTTGCGGGTTGTGCTGTTTCTGTCTCTCTCTTCCAAGTGCTGGCCTGGCTGCCTGTTATCACTCCCCCTCCTTTGTGTGCGGTAGTGTGTCAGGCAGCGTGGAGTCGGGAGAATGAACCGGCCCTTCAAGGAAAAGAAAGAAAGTGTGCCGCTCACACTGAACAGCTATGTGCTGTGAGTATATACAGAGGACAATTTACAATTTGTTTCCGGCAATAAAGGATGCAATTTTACATGAGACACATATTGCTTAGCACACTGGAAATGAATGGAGTTACCCCAAACTAACATGGGCGTGTTTTTCTCTCTCATGACGTGGCACTGAGGGTGAAGTTATAAGCAGGCTACTCTCTAGCCTGTCCTATGTTTCGCACGGCAGGGACACGTTACATGTGGCACTGGTTTCTAACCTGAGCAGGGTACTTTACCTTTCTTAGTAACTCTACAAAACTTTTCAACAAGGTAAGTTAAACTTCAATAATTAAAAAAATTTAATTCACCTGTCATTGCCTATGGATGGGTCACCTACATTAGCTAACCACAAACATGGCGTTTCAAAATATCATAATACTGAAAGAAAACATATTCACAATTTACAATATACCCATAATTTTCTGCTGGATGATATTTACAGTTATTTGTCAACCTGTTCAACATTCGCCCATATTTCTTCGGTATGTGGTAGTTGACCTACTTACAATTTGTTTCCCAGGCACGCTGCTGGAGACTGTCCTTGTGGTTGGCATGTTCGTACAGGGAACAGGCTTTGTCGTTATAGCTTTCTGTAAGGTTACACTGATCTGTTCGGTACGATGCTTTTACACACGCACTGTTTTTATAACACTATGTCACTATGATGTCTTTTTGTCTCTGTAAACCCCACATTAATCTCTCATAATCATTTTCGAGATTAATCTTTCTTACCGGATAATAACTTGTCACCTCTCTTTTATTGATTTTGCAATCACTTATTGATCTCTCTCTGCGATTGCAAAGCTTCATGTTTAGGGTAAGCCCACAATAATTTACGGGTTGGCCTAGATTTAGACTCGTGGTACCTGCCGCCTGGGTTTTGAAAGTTTGTGCGGCAGGTGAGTTCTAGCCTCTGGGACTCGTCTGTGTTCCCTGGTGTGGCGGCTTCGTCCTGGTCGAGCGGGGTCGAGGGTTGAGTCTAGCAGTGCTGCTGCGGTTTTACAGTTAACGGCCACTTCTATACAGGGGACTTCGGGAGTGTCTTCCCCCTCAATTAAGTCTGAAAGGCAACAGCGGACCTGTTGCTAATGGAAGTGGTGGTTCACCTAGTACCCCGGTCCTGTTGTTTCCCTGTTCCTTCTTTCGTTCCTGATTACGGATAGTTATGGCCGCGGGGCTGCTAGCTTCCCGGTTAGGATTTTGTCCTCCGCTTTCTCTCTGCTGATTTATTTTGGCCTGTTTTACAGGCCAGTCCTGGTTGAAGTGAAAGCCCAGACAGAACCAACATTTAGGCATCTTGGGCTTTGTTACTAGGACTGGGTCAACACGTGGTTTCAGCATCTTCAATTCCTCCTTTGGCTTGGAGAACTTTGGGCGCTCCAAGGCGGCTTTTGCCTTATTGCTACGTTTAGTTTCCTTGGCCCTATCAAAGAATTTGTCCACTGTTTGTGAGCGTGAGATTTGCAGTAGGTTCCTGATGTTAGGGAGCAGCATCGAGTGATTGCTCTGACACACAACTCCTTGGTTCCTTCAGGCATGAGGCACAGATACATCTGAACTCTACGTCTGATGAAGATCTCGTCTTCGTCGTCGACTCTCTTGTATTTGCTACGGAATTCTGAGGTAAACCCGGCGAGCACATCCTACCCTGAGAACTGGGTCGCGAGTCTGATGCCCAGCTGTTTCCATTCCGTGTTGAACTCGCCATCGCGATTACACCAATCAAAGTCTTTTCCCGACAGCCGCTTGTGGGTGCGGGACACACATTGCTTGGCTGTAATGCCACTGGCTTTAAATTTCCTCTCGCATTCCTCGGTGAACACAATGGGGTCTTCTTGTGGGCGACCAGCAAACTCTGGCAACTGCAGCTCATCGGCGTGTCTAGCGGTACTGGGAGTGTGGTGTACTCGGTTTTTAGGTCTGCATTCCTGTGCTAGGCGACACATTCCACAGTGGTTAACTAGCCTTGGTGGTGTAATTCTCTCGTCGGACCAGCCTAGACATACGTGAAGGAAGTACGGGCGCATGTTATGGAATGCATCGTGTTACTGCTCCGCCCTTTACAGTTAAACCAGTCGTATCTGGCGATTCGCGTATTCAAGGCTATCAGTATATCTCGGTGTGTTGTTCCACCCCAGGCAGCGATAGTGATAATATGCCTGGCAGCGAGCATACTGGATGGTGTATCGGCCTAGGCTGGTACATGTGACGTGTCGCCACCTTTCGTTCACATTATCTCCAGGCTCGTCAGCCACGGCAGTGGCCTCTACTTGATTCATGGTGTTCTCCCCTCCTTCGGACATTGTGGAGGGTTAAGTTGATAGCCACAGGGTGTTTCAAGTCTCCCTGAAGTCTGGCCTGGTTTTTGGATTGCTTAGCATGGCTGATTCTCTTATCGCAAGTTGCGCTGACCTGGTCCTGCTAATCGAATGCAGTTAAACTGGCAATGGCCCCAGGTTGGGCGCCAATAAAAACCTTTCCCCCTTACCCTTTTGACGCATGACTACCTAGGGAGACAGATGTCACGTCAAAGAGTGGGAAAGGTTTTAATTCTGTGCCAGGTCAGTTGTGCAGTTTGGGGGCGGACTATACTGCCGAGGCGTCTGTAGAATTACTCGGTCTCACGCTGGTCTCTTATATATAGTAGGGCGCATCAAGCGCTTGCTTGATACAAAATCTATGAGGCCGAGGTGAAGCCTCTGGGCATTGGACACATGGGTTCCGGCAAGCTTACCACTGGTGTCGCTCCCTTGCGACAGACGCTGGCCCTGACTGGAAGACTTCGACTCCGGCTGGAGCGGGTGGCTAGGTAGGCTAGGGGAACACTATATTTGATTCTGGGGCATACCCTGCAAATGTATTCACGTGCAATGACGCCGATTCAGGTGCCTGGCGAGGTCGGGGCCGAATTCCCGTAAATCAGGGATAAGGCATAGTGACCAATTGTTGTCAGTCCTATTTAATACCATTATGTACAAGGCCCTGAAAAAACTCACTGCCAATGTTAGATTCCAGCTGGGGGAGCATAGTTTCTCGAGACGGGTTTTCCCAAACAATCACATTCTGTTTGCCAGTTTTCGTGAGGGTTTTCCGACTGTCTTGGACTGTGTTCCACTATCACTATCCCCTTTCTTTGTGGAGATTTCTGCAGCAAAGTTCCATTCTGTTGTGATAGTACCACGGAGCAAAATTAGGAATAAAAACGTTATCACCTGGCCAATGTTCCATGTACGAGGAGACGGGCTGGCCACTCTGGGAATGGAGGAGCATTGGAAGTATTTGGGTATTTCCTTCACTANTTCCATGTACGAGGAGACGGGCTGGCCACTCTGGGAATGGAGGAGCATTGGAAGTATTTGGGTATTTCCTTCACTACCAGGGAGGTCAGGACCTTGAAATACCAAATGGTGGAGCCATTAAGAAGAATGTCTGCTACTCCCCTGAAGCCATTCCAGTGGATGGAGGTACTTTGTCTCTTCTGGTTACTTTCTTTAATCTACCTGTTGTCCTTTGCAAGGGTGAACAATGGGTTATTAAAGTCGCTAGGTATACTTGTGCGAACTGCATTTCGAAGATGGTTTCATCTTCCATATGGCGTGGCAATGGAGTTTTTCCATATGCCCATCGCAGCAGGTGCTTTGGGTGTTCCTTCCTTAGAATTCCCTGTCCCTTTGTGGATACTTTCAAGGATGAGAAACATGTTGTCTTCTGATAATGCCCTTGCTAATGATTTTAAGAAGTAGCCTTTATTTTCCTGGAGATCGGAGTGGCCATCGTCGGTGCAAACGGTTGCTGGTAGGTGTTTGGAAATGCATTTAAATTGAATACCAATTGAAGGGCGAATTTTATCGGGTTGGCCGATGAGGCAGATATGGAGGATGGGTATTTTACCTGCCAGTCAATAGCCAGGATTTTGCAGGACGCCACCCAAATTCCTTACTCGGACTTTATTTCTTATGTCCATCTCGTTAGTAACAGTTTTCCTTCTGCTGTTAAAACATCGAGGAGGAGGAGAGGGCCAGATCGTACTTTGCCGAAATGTCTGGCCAGTTGCAGAGATGCTGAAACAACATATAATATTGTCCAACATTGCGACCAGACCCACGAGGCATAGGAAGCCCGCCATGACAATATAATCAAGGCTGTAGCTGAGTAGCTGGAAGAAAATGCTTTCTGGCGAAGATGGAGCGAGATATAGTACATCTGAGTGTCTCCGGAAACCTGACCTGGTCGCATCGAAGGAAGGAGAAGAAACTGCTTGCATCTTGGTTCCTCAGGATGTCCAGGCGAAAGGGATGAAATGGTTATTTGACAAAAGGTAAGTAAACGTTAAAATAATAGTGAAATGACAGCTGCGGTTAAGAAAGAAACTGTCAGGCTTCAGAGGTAGTTGCCATCGTGGTAACTGTTTCGTGGAAGGGTGTCTGGTTTCCTCAGTATTTTGAGATCCTGTCTGATGTTGTTAAATGCACTGCCTACCGGCTGGCAGCTGCGAAATTAAAATAGGAAATGCCATGTTATGGAAATTTTGCCTCAATGTGTTAATTTTAAAGATAGGAATTTCAAACAAAATAGGATGTTCACAATTTTTTTTAGGATAAGTCCCCTACAGCGGAGATGTATCCATAACATGTATAGCCTGTTTGCAAGGAATTATTAGAATTTATGTTTTATAAAAAGTGCATAGTACCTATATANTATATATAGAAAATTACGCTCGTAGTGATATTCACATAAACAAATTCGTGAAGAATAAATTTTCTTTGAAACACCTATCTTTAAAATTAATTCACCGAGGGAAAATTTCCTTAACGTGGAATTTCCTATTTAAATTTCGCAGCTGCCAGCAGGTGACACAGTTGTTACTGAGGTCAGTATCCACTAGGGCTTTGCTGGGTTCTTGAATATGCTGAGGTGATACTCGAAGAGTAATCGGTGACCTTCCTGCCGATGTTTATCTTTTGTTACAATATTGTTATGTTTATGTTTTTTTTTCCTATGGTAGGGTGGCGACCATCAGTCTAGTGTGTAGCTGCAGCGTCTTTGCTGGTTACGTTTTGTTGGGTTTGTTAAATGCATACATTGTGTTGTTTGGTGGGCCTTACTCCTGTCTGACAAGTGTTGACTAACACTTTTAGAGGTAATGGGGTGTTTCCCCCCTTCTCTTCAGTGGTGCGGTGACTGAGTGGCTCCATGTCATCGCAGGGGGTGGGGAGGGTATTTGGGTAGCCTAGTTGCGTGCTTAGTAGGAGGAAGTGAAACATCCCTATGCGAAGGGATGCTTCCCACCACCCGAATTAGTATTTGGTACTCTCTGGAGTGTTAGGCATACAAGGTTGAGTCGTTTGTTATTTACATCTATCGCACAAGAGAAGAAGTGCCAGGTGTTCTCTCTTTCCTAACCCTTATCCTTTTATGCATCTTCACCTCTCAGCGAAGTAAAGTCCAGGACCCCTATATCTTACACTTTTATTAAATAACTAATATTTTCCTCAGACAGTAGTTGTGATTAGCGCTCACCAATAATCTATTACTTAATAGTTTGAAGTAACAAATCACGATGGATCTTAAACATAACAGTGCACTGCAGTGGGCACTGCTGCGGGAGTGAAAATAGGGGGGCAAGGGGTTGTTGTTGGGAGTAGAGGGGGTATGCGAAGGCAATCAATTGGTCGAGCTATGGCGAGTAATTGGCAGTGTGGTGCAGCTCTCTCTCTCTCTCTCTCTCTCTCTCTCTCTCTCTCTCTCTCTCTCTCTTCTAGCTATTCGATCGATTTACTGTGAAAATGACTACGGAAACAGACATTTTTTGGTCTAAAGCATTCCCGACGTTTGTTTATCTTTGCAGAACTGGTGCTCCATGATGAGCTGGGATTGTTCTATACCAGGTATTTCGAATATCGCAATTTGACTCATGCTGCTGTATACACCGTGTATTGTGTATTTTTAGGACTGAGCATAATTTGTTCACTGTTCATGCATGCGCCAGCCATCTATTGCTGGTGGACGAAAAATTTATATTCACTCGCAGTTTCGGGTGATTGATATTTTTTGCAATAAGCAGCACACATTTTGGCGGGATAGTGTTTCGTAGCCATCATGATGTGTTTCGCATCACATTTTGCATATGACTATGTATTGCTAGACTTGGGGTTCGTGTTCTGTACTCCTACCGGTGTCGTAGACATAGTGATCTCCACCTTGAAGGGGAAGAGAACATGATTGTGTAGTATGCACATTTTTTTTTCTGTCACGCATGTATATAAAGGAAGCAGCATACGAGCTCAATTTGGATATGTACATCAGTGATCCGTAATCCGATGAATGGTTGGAACGAAATATTGATTACTCATTAAATTCTCAGCACGAAACATCTTGTTATAGCTTTATCAGCCTTGAAATATAACTGGCATTCGGAAACAAAACACGTTAGGACCCATCCGTCTCGAGTAAGTGAAGAGATTTGGACGGCTCTTAACAGCGAGGTCATGAGAGACGATGAGGGTGATTGAGGTGAGGATAGAGCAGCGCCGTAATGCAAGGGCGGGGGAAACTGTATATCCCTGAGAAAACCCGCTGACCAACGGCATCGTCCGGCACGATTCCCACATGCGGAAATCCGGGAGTAACCCGGCCAGGGACTGACCCTTGTTCGCCTTGGTGGAAGTCGAGCAGGCTACCCGCTCAGTCCCCGCGGCCCCCATCTTTATCGACGACTTATTCGTTACTAAGGTGGTGAAGACTCGTATTCTCTTCTATGCTACTGTCTTAAGGCTGTTCTAGTGGCAAACCAATCATGTGTGTAATCTATGCAGCATGAAGACACTTATTATCAGACAGGAGAAAGGCGTTACAAAATATGAAAAAGTATATTTATTGATAGAGTGGCATTTAATAACGGTTCTGAAATTGTGCAATGCGAAATGAAATTAGAATTTATTTTTATGCCTGTTTTTTTATTTACTTGTGTATATGGGTTTGTTAGTAACACAACAAATTTTCACTGTCAAAAAGAAGCCATTCTCGAAAAATTAAATTTTTTAAAACTATTTTGTGCAGAAAATAAACATTTTCTTTTAGTAGTTTTAAAATAAAAAGTATAAATGCTGACATAAAAATGATATTATAAAACAAATTTGTCTACTTCTTAAATATATTTGGTTTATAACTCTCGGAGCTGTCATTCCGACGCATTGCATGCGAAGGTAAGGCGACCACTGCGTGCCGGCTGAACATTGCGTGAGAGCAAACAGTCGCATTTCAGTTGTCTTATAGTTTATATGTTTACATGTATTATTGATTTTTTTTCTGCTTTATATATTTTGTGTGTGTGTGTCTTTAAAACAAATAGTTACTCCTAAATTCGGAAAAATAATAAAAATAATTGCACGTTTGTGTAACTTTAGTGAGTGATCAGCAGTTTTGATATTTCTTGGTGGACGTTAACGACGTAATGAATGCCAAATGAATTTAATGCAACCAGATTTGATGGATAGGTATTTCACCAAGCCACCAGTGAATAAAGTGATATAAGTACGAACGAAAGGGAAAGGGGTTCCCTTTGCCTTGCATTAATTAAACTTCCATTCGTTGTTACTTTTTAAAAATATCACATGCAAATGTTTAAATTGTTGCAAATATTATTTTTATTAATTTAACCCACAAAATAAAAACCTAATTATTTATGTGAAATTACCAATAATACCATTAACGAAACAATCGCTGCTCACCTTTTACATCATTACTCTTGTAATTTTTATTTCATGTCAATACCGCATTTCTGAGAAAAGTAGAAACTATTATCTTAATAATTCTTATTTTGTACAAGTTAAAATTTACTAAATGCCTAATAAGAACAGACATACTTGTTTTATTATTGTTAACCACTGGTAAAATATGCTAAAAATAATAACAATATAGTCTCTAATTCCCTTGTTTTAACACTTCATTCGGCGAGTTACTAATTCCTCTCAAGGCGCTGTTTATGCCAACTTATACAAAACTACTTGTTAATTGATTTGCAATAATGTTTTATCTATCATCGTAAGATACACTATTTATACGTATTATAATAAATTATCGTTTTGATTTGGTAACATTACAAATAAAATTGTTTATTTTCCCGACTTCTTAACTGCATTCATGCGAACCAACAAAATATTTTTATCTGGAAGAAATGAAATGTAACATACTCAAAACAACACAAAATTACATATTTTTAAAACAGTCGGGAACTGTGTTGATGTGGTGAGTAGGAATAACTGGTAATGCACTACGTCCAATCGCAAGCAGGCCATGACAAATAGTTCGGAGCCCGCTCTATTATAGCAAGGTCCTGTCTTTCCAGCCTGCCTACGACGTAAACACAAACTGAACATATTGATGTGATGTACTAAGATGTTCTGTGTGTCAAAGCACATTTCAGGGCTAGACAGTTATACACACGTCATTTCCCCTAAACGTTGCAACGTTGCGGGGTTGGTGGCGATAGACCAAGGGAATGAGAGAGGGAGAGGGGGAAGGCCGCTATCCTAGGGCGACCTTGACAACTGATAGAGTTGATCGGGACTTGTTCACCCCACAAAATAAAGCAAGGGTTTCCAGATAATGCTATTAAAAATTACTAACGATTGTAACTAAGCTTTTTCCTATTCTTCCTCGAAAATCTCCCAAAATCTCAAAGGTAAATTAAAACATATTCAGTACTGAAGCCATACTCGTCTACCCCAATGCTGTCGATAACTTCAACCTCACTAAAATTATTATGTCTTCCGTATATATTTTTTAGTTATTTAATTAATATTTAATAGTGTTTTATCATTTTCTGCTGCAGTGGCAATACATACAAGGCAAGTTCATGTTGCAATTTCGATTCCTTATTCTTTTTTTTTTTTTTTTTTTTTTTCGCAACGAGCAGTTACGGTCCAGTTAACATGGCATTTTTCTTGCGGCTGTCTCAAGTGTAAGTACTTCGTCTAAAGTAGTATGAGAACATGATTTTGTCGCTCAGGCGATTAACACATTTTATCTCGCTTTCTTCAAATAAATAATTCTAACCCTTTATGAGCCCCACGTCGATATTGCTTTACTATTCTTTTTCCCCGCGTAACGTGCGGCGAACTACTTGTCAAGGACTGCTCGCGGTTGGATGCTGTGCATTACCAGTTCTTCCTACTCGCCACATCAGCACAGTTTTACACTGTTTTCGAAAGGAGTAATTTTTTTTTTTTTAGTGCTAAAAGACACAGTGTATGACTTGAAAACCTATATGCAATGTTTCCAGTAACAGATAAAAATGACGACATTAGTGATTTTCATTTGACAGTGACATGAAAATTTCGCTGGTTCAATGGCTTGAATCCTCTCTCCTGTATATTCTGAAGTGTCGGCTATAGCACTTGGACCTATACATTTCTATGTGAGAGATTGGCTTTGATTTGTTATTTTAATATTTATTTAATTTACACAGCTTATATTAGAGTATAATATTGAAGATATTAGGGAAAATAAACATTTATTGTAAATATTAATAAAAATGTAATTTTAATTTTATAATGAAATTGTAATGTTTTATTAAAAATATGTAGATATAAACGGAGTTTAACTGTTTGCAAAGCCAACACCGAATGGGTTCGCTCACATAGATGGAACCACCACATTTCGTTTCTGTGTAGTTATCTACTCTGCGGCTATTGCTTGGCACTATTGACAAAGGAACGTGTTTTGATCGTGCTTGGAGTAAAACTAGCACAAGGACTGTGACCTCCTTGCCGCCAACCAGTAGTTTAGACTAATGGCAGAGCGTACACGAAAAGTTCCGCGGGTGTGTAATTTTTTTCTAATGATAAGCTGACTGTGTATCATTTTAGATGTAAAAAGTTGTAGTGTTTCATATATTTGTAAAACCTGCCGCGTTTCCTCATGATTTTACAAAAAGTGAGAATACCCAAGATGCATGCACTAATATTAAGCACTCGTTAAACAATATACTGAACATGGGAATCTTTTTTTTTTGTCCAATAACCATGTCTTTTTATCAACACGTGAGTCAATATTTTTCCAGCAAAATAGAACAGTAGCAGCTGGATTAAATAATAAAACTCCGTACGAGTTATGGACTAACAGCAAGCCTAATATTAGTCATTTGAAGATATTTGGTAGTACTGTGATGGTGCATGTCCCCAAAGTTAAACGTGCGAAGTGGGACAAGAAGTCTGAGAAGTGCATCTTAGTAGGTTATTCAGAGGAAGTAAAGGGGTACAGAGTCTATAACTCTAAAACTCAGATAGTGTCAACCAGAAGAGATGTCATTATTATGGAAAACAATTTGAATACAGAGAAGCTGACTGTAGTTAAAGAGAAGGAGAATGTTGATACCGATATAGGCGAAGTAAATGCAGATTCTGTGGGGGACAACAATCAATCTGATGACTCGTATACTAGTACTTCAGGATTTAATAATGGTGAAACCTATGTGCAGGGTGATACTGCAGACTCGGACAGTTTCACTGAAGTTGATGAAACAATACAATCACGCGCGTTGCCTACTACACAAAGACAAAAACCAGATATATATGGTTTCTCAAATATGTGTACAGANAAAAACCAGATAGATATGGTTTCTCAAATATGTGTACAGAAAGTGACAGATTACATATTGATGAGTTGTCGGTGGAAGATGCACTACAGGGTCCAGATAAGGATTGTTGGTCGCAAGCTATACAAGAGGAGCTGCAGTGTTTTGAGGATAACAATGCTTGGGAGCTTGTAGAACCTGAAGATGGTAAAACAGTGGTAAATTGCAAGTGGGTATTAAAAAAAAGTGTGACAGTGAAAACCAGATTCGTTACCGTGCTAGATTAGTAGCCAAAGGCTATAGTCAAAAGTATGATGTGGACTATGAAGAAACTTTTTCCCTTGTAGTGAGGTACACCACATTGCGTTTGTTATTTGCAATTTCTGTACAGTTAAATCTTGATATAATACATTTAGATGTGAAAACAGCCTTTCTGAATGGAGAATTGAATGAGAATATATATATATATATATATATAAATGCAAAAACCAGGCAGTTTTGTTTGCTCAGAGAACAATAAAAACAAAGTCCTTAAGTTGAAAAAGGCTATATATGGCCCCAAACAATCCTCCAGAGCATGGCATGAGAAAGTTGGTAATTGTTTGGTTATAAATGGTTATAAGAAATCTAAACTGGAACCATGCTTATATAGCAAAGTTGTCAATGGTTGTAAGACAATGGTCACTCTTTATGTCGATGATTTATTTGTTTTTTCGAATGATAAAAAATAAATGTTACAATTAAAAGAGTTATTGAATTGTCAGTTTAAAATAAAAGATTTAAGACAAGTAAAGTGTTGTCTAGGTATGGATGTTAAAATTGATAAGAGACATAATGTAATTACTTTAAGCCAAGAAAATTATATCGATCAACTTTTGCACAAGTTTGATATGATTGATTGTAAAACTGTTAAGACTCCTATGGAGGCTAAATTGAATGTTACTAAATGTGAAAATGCTCAAACCCAGAATCTATATCAACATCTTATAGGTAGTTTGATGTATCTGGCAGTCTTTACAAGACCGGATATTGCTTATACAGTAGGATATTTGAGTCGGTTCAATAACTNGTTCAATAATTGTCATGGTGAAGAGCATTGGTCATATGTAAAGAGGATACTTAAATATTTAAAACATACAAGAACTTTTGGTTTAAAATATAGTAAGAATAAAGATTGTGATGTTAAAGGTTTTGTTGATGCCGACTGGGCTAATGATACTATGGACAGAAAGTCATATACAGGATATTGTTTTATGTTATCAGGTTGTGTCATCTCTTGGGAATGTAAAAAACAGAAGTCAATTGCATTATCTAGCACAGAAGCTGAATATATAGTAATTTCAGAAGCTTGTAAAGAGGCACTATATCTTAGAAACTTGCAATATGATATTACAGAAAAAATGTATACAATCACTATATGTAATGATAATCAGAGTTCATGGAAGTTGTCGGCAAATCCTATTTTTCACAATAAAACCAAGCACATTGATGTCAGATACCACTTTTGCAGAAACATGATATCGGATAAAATTGTGCATATTCAATATTTGCCAACAGCTGATATGCCAGCGGATATGCTAACCAAGAGTTTAAATTCAGTAAAACACTATAGATTTATAAAACTTTTGGGAATTGAAAGTTTGTAATATTTTGATAAGTGGGGGTGTTATGATTTGTATCAAAACTGTACCAACTAGCGCCACCTATTGTTTTCTCTATGTCATCATATTATTTTCGCTGTGTCTTTTGTAATAAAGCTATGGTCGTTCAGTCGCCACTGAATCGCGGTACTCAGTGTTTCATTTCGCTAATCATTACAAGATTTATAAGATATTCCCTTGTCTATACTGCCTTTGAGATAACGATGCTGCGTTTTAGGTTGATCACATCATGTTCGTCCGGATTTTCCATTTGTCGACTGCAATATCCCACGGCGAAACTTATGTCGGGTCTGGTCTTAGTAGAGAGGTACAACAAGCTTCCCACTGCTTCGCGAAACGGGAAATGCGGTCGTTTGTCGGGCTTTTTTTAAATCAGCAGGTTTGTATGCAGTCAAGAGTGTTTGTGCCGGTTTAGCTTCTGACATGTTGAACTTTCTTAGAACACTTCTTATGAACGATTTCTGGATGACTTTGACGGCTTCATTTGATTTTTCCAACTCTATATCAAGATAGGAACAGGAGTTGTTCAAGGTGGTTTTTTTCAAATTCTTTTTCGAGATTTTTTAACAGTTTGTTCATTTTCTTTTCATCCTTTCCAAGTAATAGTCCGTCATCAACGTGAATCGCCAGGATCAGTGATCTATCCTGGTTCACAAAAATTCAGTCGTTTTTGCCAACTAGCTGGGGCTTGGCGTGAACTGTATAAAGATTAGTTGAGTTTGCAAATTTTGCCGCTATGTTTGCCATAGCCTTCTGGCAAAGACATATAAATGTCTTCCACAATCAAACTGTGAAGAAAGGCACTCTTCACATCAAAAGTCTTCATTTTCAAGTTGTGTTTGGCTGCATTGGCAAACAGAACACTGCCCACTACAGCACTGTAGGTTTCGTTGAAATCAATGCCAAATCGCTGCTGGCATCCCCATACAACAAGCCTTGCTTTATACCTGCCATCATATTTCACTCGAAATACCCACCGACTGCTTAGTACCCTTTTTTTTTTTTTTTAAAACCCTGTTTTGTCAATAATGCTTCAAGTTTTATTTTTCTTAAGCGAGGCTTTTTCTTCTTGAATAGCAGCGAGCCATTTGTTTTTGTCAGAGCCATTTACAGCGTCAGTGTATGAAAGTAGAGCTGACTTATCAATAGTGTCATCTGTATCATAATCCAGAATGTAGTATTTTAATTTTGTTGGGGCTTGAGCTTTCCATAGATATCTTCTTATTCCAGAAGATTGTTGTACTGGATCATTATTTGCGTCATCGTGCTACTGAGCATCTTCGGAGTCTTGGGTGTAATTGGGTTGTGACTCATCATCAGCGCCTGAGTCATTGTCTTCTTCTTCCGAATAGATTTCGCTGCTAGAATCGTGTTCGGAGCTGATTTCACTTTCACTATCTTCTTTTTGGTTGTTGTTGTTTAAGAAGACAAACTGTAAATTTATTTTGGGTGCATTATGATTTTCTCCGGTAAATTTTACATCTCTTGATGTGATGATTTTACGTTTTCTTTTGTTGTACAGTCGGTAGCCCGTGGTGGTGTAACCAACAAAAATGTATTCATCACTTCTTTGATCAAGTTCTGACTTGTGTTCCAGTAGAGCAACTAATAAGTGTAATCATCAAGAACAGCCCGGAAATATGACTTGTTGTCCCACGTTTCTTGTATTGGTCCACATATATCAAAATGAAGAATTTCAATTTCAGTGTTTCCATTCCCTCACTAATTTCATTCAATTTTTTTAATGTTCGCGAAACCCAGATGTGCAAGCTTACGGTGCCACTCTACAGCGTGCTCCTCATCGTGTTTTGCAAGAAACGCAGAATTTTCTTTGTCGTGGATGAGTTTTATTTCAAAAAGGTTGGTCTTGTTTTTGTATCCGTGCACTTCGAAATTATCCTTTAGTATCATTACTTTGTTCTTTTTAAAATTGACTAGTCCACTTGACTCAATAATTATATTCTTCGAAACAAGGTTGGTAGAAAGTTTGGGAACATAGAGCGCATCTCTCAAAATACAGTTTTCAAAGCTGATGTCACCCTTTTTGATGGCGACCATCTTGATTCCATCCTTGGCAGTGCTTATCTCAGAATTTATTTTTACGGCATTGGTCAGGTAGTCATTATTATTGTGCACGTGACTGGAGCTTCCGGAGTCAACTGTCCATGTATGACTGGCTTTGGTGGTATCATCTTCATGAACTAAAAAAGCCACCATTTTACCAGTTTTTGGTTGTTTCTTCTTGTCCGTACCATCTGTGGGCTTGAACCTGTAGTTGTTACTTTCTTTGTTATTGGGACGGAAGTAGCAGTCGTTGGAGGTATGGTTATTATTTTTGCAATATTTACAACGTTCCCCCTCGTCTTGGGGACAATTTCTATCGTAGTGACCTGTCATTTTACAGTTTTAGCAGACTATGTCACGATTTTGATCACGGGCGGCCTTGAACGCCACAACATCATTGGTTGGTTTTACTGTGCCAATTTTTCCTTCTGATTTCAACAACCTTGCAATCAAGTTGACCGAGGTTCTCTCGGCTTTGGGGGCGGAGTCCCACGAAATGACAAAGTTGCTGAATGTCTGACAAAGCAGAAATAATTCTCTGTGTTAGTTCTTCATCCTTGATTTGAAGACCGAGGTCACTCAGCTGAGTGACAATGCTTTCCAACTCAGTAATACCCCTTGCCATATATTTTATCTGGAAACCAAAATACTGTGCTGGTAGGGTATCCTTTAACCTACAATTATCTCCCTCATAGATACTTAACAGTTTGTTGTACATTTCTGCAGCATATTTACAAGACATAATCAGTTGTTTGTTCTTTTTACTGATCGACATTATTATGGCCTTTTAAGCTTTGGCATCCTTCTTTTTATCACTATTCTCTTTGGGCAGAGCTGTATACGAAATTGCATCAAGGGCTTCAGCTGCATTCACCAATATTTTCAGCTCAAATCGCCAGGAAGCAAAATTTTCGGGACCCTCCAATATCTCTATGTTACTGAATTCGTCGTTGTTATTACGGCTGCCCATCTTACCTGGTTTTACTTGTAAGCAGAGAAATCGGCGTAATCCTTGGAAACTGTGACACACATGTTTTTACTTTATCATTCGGCACTCAATTTTACTTAATTCAAGTCTTTTATCTTTACAAACACTTGTTTCTATTATTAGATCACTTGCCTTGTCCCATAACCTGATAAAGGAGCCTATTCTATAAAGAAAAACAAAGTAATTAGTTTTGTTAAACTTAATAATTTTTACTCAAACAGACACACATAACACATGATTTTAAAAAGCTATAGCACAGAGGTTACAAAACAAGGAGGTAACTAGGTATAATCGATTTTACAATAAGTAGAATTACAAATGTCAGAATAGATGGAACTCTTCTCACTCAAGGAAAAAGTAGTATACTGTACACACCAGGATACAGACTCAGAATGCCAATCCGATATGGAAGCAACCGAAAACAATGAAACAACAAATGATGAAAACGAAGGATTCCAGACAATCTCACACACAAGAAGAAGGAAAAGGAGCACGGACTCAGCCTCTACACAATTCTCCACAAACCAAGCACTGCACAAGAAAACTGACACAAAGCACCCTGGAAGACTACAAATATCGTCGGAATTCACCCGCAATAACCAACCACTGCCGAGAATCCCAGCAATTTATTACCGAGGCCCTCCCGTAGGAAAGCAAACACAAGCAATAACACAACTCATGAAAGAAATTGGCCCTTTCACCATTCAGCATCAAGGCAACAGGACTAAATACAGTCCTCAAACATTGGTAACCCACAAGCAACTACTATAATTCCTTGTTAAAAATAACCAGGAACCATACACATACAGCTCACCAGACCAGAAACCACAACTAAGAGTAATTATAAGAAACATCCCAAATGGAACACCACAGGAGGACATAGAAGATTATCTCAAAGCCCAAGGATTCATAAACCCCTCGGTAAAAATCCTTGGAGACCCAAGCATAAAACGAAGCATCTACTACTCCCCTCCAATACAAGTAACTCTGCAGAACGAACAAGAAGAACACAAACTACTCCAGACACACCAGATTCTACACTACATCATCAAAGCCGAAACATACACGTCATTAACCCCACGACGGTGCAAAATATGCCAATGCTACGGCCATGTGGCGTACAACTGCAACCGCAGCCAGACATTGCCCCCAATGTGCACAATAACACCTGCTGGAAGACTGCAAACTTACACAATCGCAACCAAAATCATGCCCAAACTGCAGAGGAGACCACATGGACGGCGCCAAGCAGTGCCCAAAACACCAGGAGAAAGAGGAGATATTAAAAACACGCTTAAACCAACTGAAACTACAACCACCAACCTTAGCACCACCAGAGAGGTCAATCCTACACTTTCCACCACCACCAAAAAGAACTACTGCAACTCCAAACTTCTCAATGGCACCAAACACTCACAATCGACAACCCTACAGAATTGTAGCAACCAAGCCACCAAAACCAAGGAAGAAACAACAATCTCAAGCACGAACTCCTCAACAGCTAATCCCTATTCACAGGCAGCAACATTACAACTATAACCAATTTAACCAGATCTACACCGCACCTAAACAGTTCCAATACAACCAACCAGCACAAGGAACAGCCACAGAACTCATGGAATCCATCAAAGAAATACAAACATTCCTGAACGTCCTTCGCCCATTTCTCCCGCAAATCAAAGAAACCAACATCAAACTTCAAGCTGCCACAACCACAGAACAAAAATTCTCCATAATCTTTGAAACAATGTGCGCCTTCTGCAACCTACAGTGAACCAAACACAAAAACAGTGCATCGGGTTTTTTTTTACAGAGGGTTCTCTCTTTTTTCCCCAAAAAATAAAATAGAAAAATACCCAATTTATGATTAAAGATTCACCCTCAATCCCTAGTATAACTATAATAATAAACATAGAAAGTTAAATAATATTATTTACACAGTAACTTACGAAGCCATAACCATTTAAATTTGATTTTTATCTTTTATTAAATTTGCTGCAATATAACTTAATAACTTTCACTCTAATTATAACTTTAAATTCAAAAATATATTAAGCTAGTGTTTGATTCGGTATAGCTTAGCAAATAGAATAGCTTAGATTAAAAAAAAAAAAAAACTCGCTGAGTTGTACATTGTACATATCTATATGTTCATCTCACTTCTCTTGTTGTTTCTTCTGTGTAGAAAGCAAGTATTTGGAAAGAACAAATTCGCTTTTAATTGGAAAAGTTTCTAAGCTAATTTAATGATAAAAAAAAATAATGATCCTCTAGAATTGTTATACTAAATGTAGTATTTGTTCGCTTCTCTGGTTAATATGGCATGTGTTATAACTTTGAGAGTATAAATACCATGCTTGGTCATATCTACGACGTTTTCTTGCAGAAATAACTGATTATACATATGAAGTTTTACCCACGCTGAGTCGTACATATCTATATGTTCAGTTCACTACCCTTGATGTTTCCTTCTGCGTAGAAAGCAAATATTTGGAAATAACAAAGTTGCTTATAATTGGAACTGTTTCTAAAGGAAATTAATGATAATTCTAAATAATCATCGTATTGAAAAGTTATACTAAATGTAGTGTTTGTTCGCTTCTCTGGTTTGTATGGCCTGTGTTATAATTTTGAGTGTATAAATTACATGCTTGGTCATATCTACGCATTCCGTGTTTAATTTGCCACTGAATCTTGCTCGGGAAGAGTCACCCATCTGCAATTTTAGTAAAAAAAAGCGTTCGGGATACAATGCTGCGTCAATGTAAGTGGTTAGTGTGGGACGAAAGCACAATGCCACACAAAAAAGCGATAGAGGCCAAAAACCGAACTCTACAGGATATACGAAACAATGCAGACATTATGGGAGGAATGGTTGTTTTACTGGCTTCCACCAAACTCTACCAGTAATTCAGAGGGACACACTTGCAGATGAAATCAAAGCCTGTCTCAAGTCGTCAATGTAGTGGGCAAATGTCAATAAATTCAGCTTGACGACAATTATGAGAATGGACCTCTACAATGACGTTGATACAGGACATTAAGCTGAGGTGACAAAAAATCATGGGATAGCAATATGCAAATATACAGATGGCAGTGGTATCGAGTACAAAATGTATTAATGGGCAGTGCATATGTTGGGCTTTCATTTGTAGTCAAGTGATTAATGTGAAAAGGTTTCTGACGTGATTATGGTCGCCCGACGGGAATTAACAGACTTTGAACGCGGAATTGTAGTTGGAGCTAGATGCACGGGACATTCCATTTCGGAAATGGTTATGGAATTCAACATTCCGAGATCCACAGATTGAAGAGTGTGCTGAGAATACCCAATTTCAGTCATAACATCCCACCATTGACAACGGAGTGGCCGACCGCCTGCACTTAATGACCGAGACCAACGATGTGTGCGCAGAATGGTCAGTGTTAACCAACAAGCAACACTGGGTGAAATAACCGCAGGAATCAATGTGGGACGTACGACGGACGTGTCCGTTAGGACAGTGCGTCGAACTTTGGCTGTACTGAGCTATGCCAGCAGAAGACCGACTCGAGTGCGTTTACTAACAGCGTGACATCGCCTGCAGTGCCTCTCCTGGGCTCGTGCCATATCGGTTGGACCCTAGATGACTGGAAAACCATGGCTTAGTCAGATGAGTCTCGATTTCAGTTGGTAAGAGCCGATGGTAGGGTTCCTGTGTGGCACAGACCCCACGAATCCATGGACCCCAGTTGTCAACAAGGAACTGTGCAAGCTGTTTGTGGCTCCAAAATGGTGTAGGCTGTTTTTACATGGAATGTACTTCGTCCTCTGGCCCAACTGAACTGGTCATTGACTGAAAAGGGTTATGTTCAGCTACTTGAAGACCACTTGCAGCCATTCATGGACTTAATGTACCCAAACAACGATGGAATGTTTATGGATAACAACATAGCATGTCACCGAGCCACAACTGTTTACGATTTGTTTGAAGAACATTCTGGACAAATCCAGTGAATGATTTGGCCTCCAAGATTGCCCGACATGAATCCCATCGAACATTTATGGGACATTATCGAGAAGTCAGTTCGTGCACAAACTCCTGCCACAGCAATACTTTAACAATTATGGACGTCTATAGAGGCAGCATGGCTCAATATTTCTGCCGGGGACTTCCAACGACTTGTTGAGTCCATACCACGTCGAGTTGCTACACTTCGCCGGGCAAAAGGAGATCCGACACGATATTAGGAGGTATCCCATGAATTTGGTCGCCTCAGTGTATGCTGATACACTATTGAAAATTTGAGATGGGTGGTTAGAAACAGATGCAGAGGGCTTTGTGTCACTAATGGGCGATTTTAGTAATTTGGTGCATAGTGATACGGCACTGTTTGCTAGCGTTTACCCAGATCTACAAAAAAATGTAAATGACAACCAGTGGCTACGTAAAATAGCGATTCTAGCACCAAAAAATGACATTGTTAATAAAATTAATACTAACATTTTGAAAGAGTTACAAGGAGAAATAACAGAGTATTTGTCAGTATACACAGTCATGAGAACAGAATAGAGCATTTAATATCCTGTAGAGATCCTGAATTCTCTAGAGTTGTCAGGGGTGTCTTCACATAAGCTCCTATTAAAATTAGGCATTCTGGTCATGCTTATGCGAAATTTAGATGCACTATTTTTTATGTAACGGGACGAGGCTTCGCGTCACACAACATGGGTTGAACATAATTGGTGCCACTATTCTGACAGGAGTATCAAAGGGCGAGAATGTAACCATCCCCCAGATCGCTATAATCCCCACAGACTGGTTCCAATTCAAAAGGTTGCAATTCCCTCTCAAGCTTAGTTTTGCTATTACAATAAACAAAGCACAAGGGCAAACATTACAGGTAGCTGGAGTACACTTGAATAAACAGTGCTTCTCTCATGGCCAGCTCTAAGTCACATGTTCGCATGTGCCCAATGCCCAAAATCTCCACATCTTGGCACCAGATGAAAAGACGTACAATATTGTGTACAGTAGCATCCTAAAATAGTGTTCTTTTCTGTGTTTATGATCAGTATCTGTCTACCAACAAGCCTATAAGTTTGTTACTATAACCGTGCGAGTAAAGTCGCGGAAAAAAGCTAGTGTGTACTATATATATATATATATAGACACACACACATACACACCTGTGTGGTTGTGTGTTTATTCCATTCTATGAATGACGGCAGACCTAAATGAACTGATGACAGAGCTGCAGTGGACTATCGAAGCTGTTTGCACTAAATATCTACTCGCGAAAAGTTAGAGCCGCAGCCGATAACTAGCCGCATCGACGAATTTGGTCGACAAAGCCAGGAGGAAGCTTTGCCTCGGGCAGATATCAATCACGAAATATGGAAAATAAGTCCGGTATTGCCCTAATCGGAAAGGGGCATCACTAGCGACGAAGACGGTTTGCCCCTGATCGATTTTCTGTGCGCGCGGAACGGAAATGGAGGTGAGAGCATGTACCCGAGTTTGGCCCCCTGGTCGGGCTGTACCTAACTTCCTACTCCAATCGAAACAGCGACAAGATGTATGGCTTGCGACACCGCGAATAAAAATGGTTTCTCGGAAACAAGGAAGTCAAGTTTTTTCCAGGACATGTGATGCAGATTGGCAAGCACAAAGTGAAAATGACGCGAACTTTTGTTTCGTATTCGTCCCGGACACTACACCGAATCGGATTTGCGCAAGTACAATCGGCTGCCGCAGTCCAGTCGTGCTCATTACACGAACCCCTCAACGCAGCGATTTAAGGACACGACCCATACAAAATTCGGCATTATCGTGGGACTGTTTCTACGATAGGTCGATGCTATTGGATTGAGTCTGCTGCTGCAGAACTTCGATGCCAAATGGAAGATAGACTACGTGCTTTGAGACTATCAGAACGAACTCGTCGACAGACTATGGCTACTGTTCTCTTCGCAGTCTGCGGGAAACCAGTCCTGCACCAACGAGATTATATCCATCATCGAAGAACTTGTTGAAGCTGGTTACATCGTGAGATAACGAAATATGACGTTTCTGAGTCCCGAAGTGGCAGCCCGAATTAATTTAATTTTAATGAAAATAATTTTTTTTATACATTGGAATTATGATTTGCAGCAACACTCTAAAATTATATAACTATTACCAATCCATGGTGGTCATTCACCGCGTGTGTGACATCATCCAAGATGGCAAATGGCACCAGGGTGCCACAGCCCCCAGCCCTTGTTCCCAGACCCACGTGCCTACTACTTTCAATCTTCAAAGTTACATGATTAGTAAGGATTAATTTGTTTTTGTATTTTAATTTGTAAAGAAACGAGCTTTTTAATATGTATAATTTATGTTTACTTGTTTGGGTAATTAACCTTAATTGCGTTAAAGATTATTTAGATGTAATACAAAAACCTTTAATCACTTGTTTACATACAAATGTATATAATTAATAGAATAAACTATATTTAAACACTTTTCTATCCTCAAATCCTATCCACGTAATTTATTGGCAGAGAAGCAGCATAATTTTAGATTATTATAGTATAATTCCCAACTTTTGTGAAACTCTATTTTTGTTTCCTCTACGAAAGGAACATTCAACGAAAAATCTCGGCACTAGAGGTCAGGCACTTCGTGTAATTACGCGTATTTGTTTTGCGGTTGCCTGAGCTCTATGGTTGTCTATGACAAGCCCATTGTTGTATTTTAGTTTACTATTTCGCTTAGGAGTGTCCATGGGCTAACTTTTTGTCTGTTGGATGATAGTTTGAAAATGCCGGTCACAGAATTGAAAAGAAGAGCGGACGAGTTGGCGTTGGTGTCGGCTCCTAAACGTGCGCGCAATGAAGTGAGCACAGTGGACAGTGGTACGAGCGTGGTGGAGAGCGACATCGGAATACCGAGGTACTCTAACCTCCTGGCTCCGATCATGCTGATGGAAGGCCACCAGGGAGAAGTGTTCACCGTCGCGTTCCACCCAGACGGCAAGTATCTAGCTTCAGCTGGCTTCGACCGGCAGATCTTCATTTGGAACGTGTACGGTAACTGCGAGAACGTGTCGCTGATGACCGGGCACAGCGGCGCCGTGATGGAGCTGCACTTCTCGACGGACGGCAACACGGTGTACACGGCGAGCACGGACCACACGGTGGGACTGTGGGATCTGGAGACAGGGGTGCGCATCAAGAAGTTGAAGGGCCACACGACGTTCGTGAACTCGTGTCACCCTGTGCGGAGAGGGCCGCAGTTGGTGTGCAGTGGCTCGGACGACTGCACCATCAAGATGTGGGACCCGAGGAAGCGAGGCCAGTGCTCGACGTTCAACAACACGTACCAGGTGACGGCGGTGACGTTCAGCGACACCGCGGAGCAGATCTTGTCGTCCGGCATCGACAACGACATCAAGGTGTGGGACACGAGGAAGAGCTCCATCCTGTACAGACTGAAGGGGCACGCGGACACGGTGACGGGGCTGGCGCTGTCGCCGGACGGCTCCTACGTGCTGTCCAACTGCATGGACAACACGGTGAGGATCTGGGACGTGAGGCCCTTCGCGCCACAGGAGCGCTGCGTCAAGATCCTCACGGGCCACCAGCACAACTTTGAGAAGAACCTCCTCCGCTGCAACTGGGCGCCGGACGGCTCCAAGGTGTCCGCAGGCTCGGCAGACCGCTTTGTCTACGTCTGGGACACGACCACCCGCAGGATCATCTACAAACTGCCCGGCCACAATGGAAGTGTCAATGACTTGGCTTTCCATCCCACTGAACCTGTCATTTTGTCTGGATCCAGTGACAAAACTCTGTATATGGGCGAATTTGAATAACTAGTAATACGATTAATTACAGTGCATTTTGAATATTTCTGTGACTGCACGATACATTTCTACTGGTATCTTAATTTACTAGGAGAACCATAGAGTTGAGACACTCCTCTATAGGCTACCACCATCATAGTCAACTCGGGACAGTTTTTTTCCTCTATCATCCATTATTTATTGATCATCAGCGGTACCTATATTCTTATTTTACTGTTTGTAGGGTACCAGTACAATATGATACTTTTTTCTCAGCAGTTGTGTAATTTTACCATGGTACTTCTTTCCCCTCTCCCTTCTCAACTGTAATGTGAAAAGGGACATATGCTTATTTTTCATTGTATTCCCATTTCAGAAGAGATATTTTTGGGGTCAGTGAGAACATAAGTGAACCAAACTTTTGTACCAAAACTATAAATATAATGTTTGAAAGGAAGAAAAATCTTGTTACAAATTGTAAAACTATCCATAGGGAGAAAATACAGGCAGTCAAATAAAAATAAAAATGTGAGCTAATTGTCTAATGAACTTTCCATTAATTGGCAATGTGATGGTAATTATCAAGACTTAGAGGCCAATCTGAAGGAAAGGTTTAGAATACCAAATAATAGTCCTATTGGTAACTGTCCGGAGTAGCTGCTTTTTTGTAATTAAAAAAAACCAGAAAATGGTATATTCCCACTCTACTAATTACACAGAATATGAATATACTAGGGGCATTAACATATGACTAATTTCGTAATATGTGCCCACCTAACCTAACATAATCTAACCCCACGATGAGTGAATCACTATTTTACATTTTTAACTAACCTGGGATTGTAGGGTTTCAAACTAACCTAGGATTGTAGGGTGTTAATCCAACCTAGGATTTTTAGGGTTTTAAAGCAACAGTAAAACACACCAGAAGTACATGAATCAACTCGCCTAGGTAGGCGATTGGTACTATTCCACTGTCCTCGACCCACTCAACTGTCGTGCACCTTACCGCACTCGACAAAACACCACGATCAACTAAAACATCCGCCACATAGGCGGATATTACGCACAGAAGTACTCGTTCTTGCACCTTCCCCATTCTTAAATCACAAGCCTTTGCACGGTCGATTTGGACGTCACAACTCACGCCCGCAACAACAGAACTGCACTGTCTTGCATCTCAACTGCAACTAAAATACATTGACGATGACTTCTACAGACCCACAGCCAATAAGGTGACTGCACTATGCACATTTGTTCATGTTACTAAAGCATTACTTCACCAAAAATCATGGCGTCCGACGTAAACAAAGCGGCCGAATTGCTTTTACTTTTATCTATTTTATTTAATACGTTCTACTTATTTTAACATTACGCCCTCCTGAATATCAACAAGGTCAGCTGTGCAGAACCCACTAATGCTACTTTTGTTGGTCTAGGACGTTTCCTTTAGAAAAGTCGCTACTCTGAATAATTACGAATTATGCAAAAATTAAAAAAATTAACTACTGCTTCCCAGATCACGGGTGATTATATAGAATAGCATATTTTCTGAAGGAAACGTAGTAGACCCACAAAAGTAACTTAAATGGGTTCTGCACAGCTGACCTTGTTAATATTGAGGAGGGCGTAATGGTAAAAGAAGTAGTACATACTAAATAAAATAGATAAAAGTACAAACAATTCGGCCGCTTTGTTTACTTCGGACGCCATGTAAGTGTGCTAACGTCACCTATCAACTGCGGACGTGAAGACCTACAATAGTTTAGTACGCCATTGTATGGGATACACTGAGTGGAATATTATGTGCGCGTGGTTTGCGACGTCCGAACCCGACCATGTGAAGGCTTGTGATTGTAGAATGGAGGGTGCTAGTACGAGTGTTTCAGAGCGTAATATTCTGCTATGTGGCAGGTGTTACTTGGACATTTTAGTAGATTTGTCGAGTGAGGTAAGGTGCAAGTCATGCACGATGGTAGTCGAATTGGCAGTGGAATTGTACCCTCCGCCTACCTAGGTGAGTTAATTCATATACTTACTGTTTTACTGTTGCTTTAAAACACTTAAATCCTAGATTAGAATAAAATTGAAGGTTAGAATAAAACCCTTTTAACCGAGGTTAGATTAACATCCTACAATCCTAGGTTAGATTAAAACCCAACAATCCTAGGTTATATCTTATAATCGTAGGTTAAATTATAAACCTAAAATTCTAGGTTAGATTAAAAATGTAAAATAGTGATTCACACATTGTGGGGTTAGGTTAAGTTAGATGGGCATCTATTACGAAATTGGGTCGACAAATGTTAAAGTGAGATGTTTTTTTTATTTTTAGTGATTTTACCCCACAATTTCCCTGATCTTCATAGCCCTCCCCACTATCATATTTTTGGTTTGTATCGATAATACGCCCCTAGTAAATGTGTGTTCTGGGTAATTAGTAGAGTGGAAATATACCACTTTCCGTGATTTTTTCTCTTATTTTCAGAAAAGTCCCTATTCTATATAATTACAGATCTATGGTACTATCCAACCAAATCAAACTGGAAAAAAATGTAAAAGTTATAACTTGCAAAATGTTGTTGCAAGCATGAAAAACTTAGGCGCCCAGGAGTGAAGTATTATATTCAAACAGCGTACGGAAGTCCAAGTGTATAGGGGTTAAGAGTTGTTAAATTTAAATGTGAATGTGTCGTATTTTTTATTTACAGTTTCTGTTTGGCAGTGGATAGTTGCTATTTTCCATTTCAATAGTCCTTCAGGGCAAATACAGAATGTAAATAATTAAATAATATGCAGTAGTGTAATGTTGAGAAGAAATTTTGGACAGACACATGGTTAGGAAGAATTGTGTGTTGCCATTATTTCTAATGTGTCATGCTTGTTTACTTACACTGTATTAACACAACTATTTGGGTTGAATTTGCCATTTTGTCGGCATAATGCCATTGACGTTTATGCTGTTATTAGTTGTGAGGTTAGTACTTTTTACTGTTCTCTTGGCAATGTTGGTGGTGGTGGTATGCGTGTGCATTTTTTTNTGACGTTTATGCTGTTATTAGTTGTGAGGTTAGTACTTTTTACTGTTCTCTTGGCAATGTTGGTGGTGGTGGTATGCATGTGCATTTTTTAAAATTAGAGTTTTGCAAACTGTTAAGATTTTGTACGAACTGCCAACTAGCTCCAGGAACATGAATTAGTGCAAAATCTGTGCCACTGCTTCCCAAAGCATAGATGAAGTAAGTCAGATGGTCGCACCAACTTACTTGCTTCATACTTATGATGCAGCTACTGGTAAGTACACATGAAACAGGTAAGTTGATGAACACCTCCTTACTCACTTTGCTTCTGCTCTTTGGATTAGAGTGGCTCATATTTGTGCTAAATCACTTTCCTAGTGCTAGTTTATGGTCTGCACATATTCTTCAGAAAATACACAATCCAAAGAAAGGAATAACAAAAATTCACAAACCACCCGAATTTGGAGAAAAGAACCACTAAATTTACTCACCTGTGTAGGCAGAGGATAAAATCCCTTGGGCTGTGGGAAGGAAGTGATGCATACAAATTTGCTTGAAAACCTACATGAAACATAGACTGGGTGTGTGGATTCTCCATTACTAAAAATACATAAATAAATTTTTACAAACCATTTGCTTCCAGAAAAGATTTTTTTAACTTATATAACACCATCTTGTATTTCTCAATAGTGACATATGTCTAACAAACCTTTCACTTTGAAAAAGTTAAATGTCTGTGGCCAACACAGTTACTGTTCTGCATGACTCGCACTTACTCTCTGTCTCGTGTAACTTTGCAAGATTTTGACAGTTCGACGAAAGTAGCACCAATGTTTACTTTTTGTTTATGTATCCTTTCGCCATCAGCTGATGCGTCCAGTGGAGGCTGTATTTCTATCAACACGCTGTCAGCTAATCCACTTGCCGTTGTCCTGTAATGTTAAACAAATTTTAAGGTATTTATAGACTGAGATCTGTCTAAAAAATTTGAAGGTTATAAAAGTCAAAATATAAAACCTTGCAAAAAATTTAATATTTGCTAACTCTTTTTTAATTTGTTCAAGACAGCGAATTTGAGTTAACATTTGCGAGACAGTAGTTGTAGCTATTATCACACTTTGGACGTCATAGCTAATATAACTGAAACTAAAAGTAATTCGGGAAACTTGATTGTCAACACACTTTTATTCGCCAACAACTCACCAACGACTATTGATTGCACAGCAGTAATTCTGCTATTACTGATACTAAACAGTTCGAGTTGGAAATGTGTGACGTGGAATAACGTAAGAATTGCTTAAAAACTATTCACGGGCGTCCCACTTTCTTCGTTTTATTAATACTATATAGTAACAACATGAAAACAAGGAAATGGGTTTTCGGGAGAACAATATTGTGTATAATTTACGTAGACAGTCGATTACCGGCCGTATAGAAATTACTAGTATTCAAAATTGCTGTACACGAAATATATGTTACTTTAAAAATTATACAGAGCTTGCAGAAAAATAAAACTATTGGCATCTGTTTGTAAATTTGTTATATATTACACACAAAAGCTATTCTTTTCCGGCTGTTAATGCTTCAGGAAAGAGCAAGACAGATGGCGCGCATGACAGGGCGAGGCGTGAGCCATTTGTGTTGCTCAACAGGTAGCAACACGTTAGCCTGCCTCTTGATCCCGTCCTTTTAAAAGTTGACTTTTCTTCTATTACTGGCTCGGAATGACACAAATTGGAAATATATTTAGTCCAATTATTAGAAAAAATAATTCAATAATATTATGCAATATTTCTGTATGCTTTTGGAATTAATATCAAGCGCGTATGGAAAGCATGGATGGATATTGGTGATACAACGTGAAAAAGGTTTTGAAGTTGTGTATCATTTGGATGCAGATTGTTTTATTGTGGAATTTATTTTGAACTCCTATACACTACTACTTTATAACGAAGTTTAGTATGTAACACTAACAACCACTGTTTTGTGACCACGTAAAATAAAATGTATTAATTTAATTAATCTAGGAAATCTTTCTTATCGTGTATTTTCTGCTTGTCTGATGTGCATCGGCAGTGCACTCAGAATAGCCAAAGTAATATTAAATTTTGTTATTTCGTGCATCAGCTGATACAGGATTTTGTAAATGGCACTTGGTTTGTTTTGTATACATCAAGTTGCCACTCACCGTCTGTCAGAATCTTGCCAACTTATATGAGACAGACAATAATCTTGCACAGCATGCAGTGATGTAGTAAACTCTCAAGAAAAGTGGCCAGAATTCCATCAGCTGCAAATTTGTAAACGTCCGTCCGTACAGCTGACGCACAACTCCCTGAAACCCTCAAAATTTGACCCTCCATTTGTAAATTACGTTTGTCGACTTGCTTAGTGAACAACTATATAAACAATATTGCTCAGAATGCTGTATTGTGTGGTCGATGATGAGCGGAGTGGTGTTGCATGTGCTAGTGTTATCTTCTCATTTTGACAGTTATCTGGCATGTTTGTGTGTGGTGACTTCTCTATCTGATTGAGTAATCGTTTGTGAATTACAAATGGAGGGCGCAAGTTGAGTGTTCTGAGTTTNGTGGTGACTTCTCTATCTGATTGAGTAATCGTTTGTGAATTACAAATGGAGGGCGCAAGTTGAGTGTTCTGAGTTTTGTGAACTAGCTACGCGAAGGGTATACCTGGCAAGCTTATGAATGTTGTGGAATCGTGGCCTTTACTTTCTTGAATGTCTATATGCTATGCTGTTCATGGTAAACTGAGCACTTTTGAAAGCCATGCTAAAGATCTACTTGTATGCACATTGTGCATTCTTCCACCGTATGTACAATTAACATTGCCATGGACCTGGCCACTTTCGTTCATGCATCAGTGAAGTTAAACTGTAGAATTATGAGAAAATGAAATATTTTACAAATTTGCTTATTCATTCACTTATGTACTTTAAAAAAACTGAAAACAAAATTTATAATTAACTGGGCGCTTGCCAGTCCATGAGCCAGTTAAAATATATGCAGGTATGAGCAGTGACATTTCACAAAGGTTGATTCTAAAAGTACTCATTTAACTACGAACTATAGTTTTGGTTATGTGAAGTGAAGTGGGACTCGAGTATGCTAGTTGTTAATTAACAGAAGACAGCCAATATTTTTCTCTCAGCAGTCAGTCAGAACATGTGTTGGTAATACCAAATATAACTAGAAGTTACTGATAACTAATGAGCCTACTTTCCTATACGTGGGTGTAAATAAATTTTTTTGAAGTTCTTAAAAACTTGGATGGTAGGTAGGCGTTGATGTCTCATTGACAGCAATATCATTACAGATGAAACCAGAGACATGTGAAACAGTACAAAGACAATTAAAATACACGNTCATTGACAGCAATATCATTACAGATGAAACCAGAGACATGTGAAACAGTACAAAGACAATTAAAATACACGAGTGACTTACCCGGAATTCAAATTCAGATAAATCTCTTAAAATTAAGCTATTGTGCAATCAACTGCATCACGGACGTAGGATTCAGAGCGTCAACTTCGGATGTAATCAGTCTAATGTTTTAAATGATCAGGTTCACTAACCTGAAATATTACAGACATTAATTTTGAAAATAAGTGTCTGAGCCACTAAAAAAATGCATCAGTTTACATGGCATACCATAATGCTACTTGTGTGAAAAATTTGGTGGAAATTGGTTGATTGGTACCCGAGATAAGGCATGAAAACCTTATTTCCTTAATCGGTGCTATCTTACAAGTCTGCATAAAAAGTTTAATTGAATTTGGTTGAATTTTAAAACAGATATGCCAAATGCATCAATATATTTATATGACTGCCATTTCGAAAATCAGTGTCTTAACACCATTAAAATAATGTATTTTTACATGGCCTTCTGTAGGTGTGCAAAACTATGTGGAAATTAGTTGAATTATTCTGGAAATTTGGCAAACATATTACTCACCTGACACCACTTTGCAAAAATTCTGGCAAAAGAGGATTTCTGTATACATGAATGATTCTTCTAATTAATACTGTTTGCATACAAAATTGGGTTGAATTGAGATATGGCATAAAATCTCCGTTGTTTATGTGACAATCTCCATAAATAGAGAACAAAAATTTTATGTATTATCACGTTTCATGATTGTCATTGATACAATATACAAAGTTAAATTTAAATCCGTTCCATAGTTTTGTAGATAGGGCACACTAAACTAAAGTGTTTGTATAGGCGCCATTCAGAAAATGAGAGATACACACACGTAAAACATTAGTTAATATGGCCTACCACAGTACAACTTCTTCGCCAAACTTTGAAGAAAGTGGTTAATTGTTTTTGAGATACTGCATAAAAACTGTATTATTTCATCTGGGGCTATCTTCCAAAATGGTGGAGAAATGAGGCTTTGGACAGAAAATTTTTACGGGTATAACTGATACTGTAAGCATTCAGATTTAAGTTAAAAAAATTTTGCAGTTTCGTAGATAAAAAATGTTGAGCTAAAATGTTTATATGGCTATAATTTTGAGAATATGTGTGTGTGACCCTCTCAAAGTTTATCAGTTTGTATGGCCTGCTATAGTGCTACTTGTTTCCCAAATTTGGTATAAATTGGTTGTTTCTTCGGAAATATCACTTGATTTAAATTTTCCATGTAATATTATTTTACAAAATGACGGACAAAAAGATTTTGTGTGGACAAATTTGATGGTTGTAATATATATAGCTAGCATAGAAAGTTTCATTGGAATTAATTATATGGTTTCAACGATTTAACATATAAAACTAAAATAGCTACATGGCTGCCATTTTGAAAACAAGTGTTCGACGTACTTGAAACTTAATTTCACATATCAATTGCTGCATAACTACGTGTTTACCACATTTGTTAGGTATATGTTAATTGTTCCTAAGATATTACACAAAAACTTTATTAATTAATATAGTGCTATCTTACAAAATGGCTGACAAAAGTGGTTCTTGTTTGGCTTAATTGATGCTTGTAATATATACTGCCAGCATACAAAATTTGGTCGAATTTGATTAAATGGTATAGTAGTTATACCAAATAAACCTAAAATATTTGTATGAACACTATTTTTAAAATAAGTGCATATGCCAGGTACAGAACTTCTTGGCCGCTCAGTGTCAGCCTATCGACTAGCGTCACCAATCACTGTTGCCACATCCATGAAGCGTCCGACATGTTATAGTACTTGTCGTGAAATCTGAATTGTAGTATAAATTACAATTTTTATCATAAGAAACGTTTGAATATAGTAGAAACCATATACATGATATATATGGGAATTTATATATATATTAGGAAACTCTTACAGCAAACAAACACTTAAAATTTTAAGTTTGTATGGAAAATGATTTGACGCTTAAATTTACAGACTAGCTATAGCTATTAAACGTAAATGTAATAATATTGTCATTTACTTACAGTTGCGTGTAACAAAGATAAAATAATTCTACTTTGTTGATGTAACTTATACTGGCAGCACAAGTTCCATCTCACTGTCCGCACATATTGTGTCACTCCTTTCCATTACAAACTTCCTACCGTTATTCAATTTCGTAAAACAAAAAAAATTAACGGTTTTGCTTTGGAACTTGGTGAAACCATCTCACGTAGCTTCCGTAATTAGATTTTGTTGTCGGAATTTTCCCCTTATCCCAAAATTCTGACACAGTTCTCCGAAGGTATTATTTGGTGATCGTCAAAAACCGTAACTAGCTTCCTGAATTTTTATTGTGACGCAAATATTGCCTTCGGAATAGATGTAATGCATATGCACCGCACTGTACATTCGCTGGCATCACACACCCTCACTGTCAAACTGCTAATTTTATTTAAAATTTGTANCATATGCACCGCACTGTACATTCGCTGGCATCACACACCCTCACTGTCAAACTGCTAATTTTATTTAAAATTTGTACGTTCTCAAATTTGTAGTTAAATAAATCAGTTTAAAAATCAACACACACTAACAATTATAGATCAACATTGTTTGTGAACCACTTCCTTTTTGCAACTACTGGTGATGGCACGAGATGTACTTAGCGCCATAATTGCAGCGAGAACTTTACACACAAGCAACTGAAAAACTATGAGAAACGTTCAAAGCCGTCGCGGGACTGACGCTGCAGAGCAGACACCCAACACGGGTGGAATGAGTCAGCTGTGCTGTGTATTGTCTTCTNCAGTCGCGGGACTGACGCTGCAGAGCAGACACCCAACACGGGTGGAATGAGTCAGCTGTGCTGTGTATTGTCTTCTGTCAACTAAGCTTGATTCAGACTTTGTTATTGCTTGATTTCAAAGCCAGGCAGGCACATTTAGATACACCTGCAAAATATGGTTCCCTGTCAAGGGAAGAACGAAGAATATCTCTATTCTGANCATATGCACCGCACTGTACATTCGCTGGCATCACACACCCTCACTGTCAAACTGCTAATTTTATTTAAAATTTGTAGTTAAATAAATCAGTTTAAAAATCAACACACACTAACAATTATAGATCAACATTGTTTGTGAACCACTTCCTTTTTGCAACTACTGGTGATAGCACGAGATGTACTTAGCGCCATAATTGCAGCGAGAACTTTACACACAAGCAACTGAAAAACTATGAGAAACGTTCAAAGCCGTCGCGGGACTGACGCTGCAGAGCAGACACCCAACACGGGNCCGTCGCGGGACTGACGCTGCAGAGCAGACACCCAACACGGGTGGAATGAGTCAGCTGTGCTGTGTATTGTCTTCTGTCAACTAAGCTTGATTCAGACTTTGTTATTGCTTGATTTCAAAGCAAGGCAGGCACATTTAGATACACCTGCAAAATATGGTTCCCTGTCAAGGGAAGAACGAAGAATATCTCTATTCTGANCAGGCAGGCACATTTAGATACACCTGCAAAATATGGTTCCCTGTCAAGGGAAGAACGAAGAATATCTCTATTCTGAACAACAGTCGTGAGTTTATGCCAACTGTCATGCACACTCCTTGTCCTTACTCATGTAAAACACGAACAGATAGCAATACAGACGTGGGAATTTTTACCTACTTATTCAGCAAAACCAGCCTCTTGAAAAAGTGACGTAATTTTAATTATATATTTCACGGTTTTATGAGCGCGTCTGAGAAACGGGTTGCTTGACTTGCTCCGGTCATTGTAACAATACGAACAAGGCAACAGCGCACAGTTGTGATAGGCTATTGACACCGGCTAGTGGGAGGAGCAATCAGATTGCCTGACCTCCAGCGGCCAAGTTCTGTACCTAGTATAATAAAGTTTGAATTCCTTTTATTTACCTGGGCTATCGTAGTATTACTTAGGTGCCAAATTTGGCGAAAAGTTGTTGAATAGTTTTCGAGATATAACTCGTAAAAGCTTCATTTTTCAAGTGGCGCTTCTTCCAAAATGGCAGACCAACAACAATATTTGCCTCTGAATTCAATGCTTACACCTTGCGCTGTCAGCATACAAAATTTGGTGAAAATAGGTTGAATGGTTTCAGAGATATGACATCATCGTAAATTTTAATATGGCCACCATTTTGAAAGTATGTGCCCGGCATGGTTGAAAACTATAAAAGTTGGGTGTCCTTACTCAATACTATATGGGTACTTAGTTTGGTGAAATTAGGTTCACGCGCTCAATAATTGAAGGGGTGAGGCACATACACGACACACAGACAGGAAAGTGGTCTCGTAAGCCTTTCTTTCCTTCGGAAAGTAGGCTAAAAAGGTGCAGTGTAATTTTGAGAGATCTTTTTGGCATGGCAGGTGTTATTTGCAAATTGTAATAAGCATTTTTATCTCTTCAGTAATTGTTTAGTTCAGTAACTTTTTGGTTCAAGTGTACATCTCAATACCACAGGTTTGTTTATACATGTGACCTTGTTAATGTCGTTAGAACGTTAGCTATATAGTTGATAAAGGTGGGTAGTAGTAAAAAAAATAGGTATCCGAATCAGCTAGAAGTGTTTGTTGGAAATGAACAAATAGGGGGAAAAACAGAGATCACGTTGGCCATTGTAGTATACATGACTATAAGGGCTGCAGGGGCTATTATAATTTTTGTTTTAATAAACACGCACACATGGTTCGGCAGTAGTATTTACGCAGTGTTAAACACTGTAAAAATATACAAAATGAGGTGTGTACATTTTAAACCCTTTATCAGTAATTTGCAACAGCTGAGTATTTTTGATTTCTTAAGTTGTAGGACTGTATGTTTCTTCGTAATGTAGAATAGTTAAAAATGTATCCCGAGTCGTCCGCTCGTTTTGTTCATAGAGTAAATAAGGTACTAGTTTACTTGTTCAGAGTCCGTTTTCTTATGCATCCGTGCATTGTAGAATGGGCCTTAGTGCAGCATCAAGTTGTATCCTGTTGTAGTGAAAATTAAATTTGAACTTTTAAATGAAAGTTATAAATCACCTGGGTGTGTTTTTGTTTTAGTTCACAATAAACACAAGGCATTCCTAGTGTATTTTGTGTATTTTCTAATTTTAACAGGATGTTCTTACATTAATTTATTATATTCACTACAATTTTCTAAAAACTCATTCAGGCGTAGAAACTTTGTACAACAATGTTTCATATAGGTAGTCCTACTTGGCTATTACAAAATTGCTTTTCACTTATAAAATATGAATGGCAGCTGTGAACGGGATGTAATTGCTCTACAAATCAAGTCCTTGCCAGGCAACAAAAATTTCATCTTGTTTCATTTTCAGATTTTATTCAAAAAATTATTTTCACCCATATCTAAAAACTTTTCTCTCCTGCCTACAAGGTTTGCCAAGACATTCGGATACAGTTCAATTTTGTCTCGTATTATAAAGAAGTGTGGACAGAAATGTGCAAAACTATCACACAATATCAACATAAATTAGGTAGTGTCCCAAGTAAATTGTTAAGAAGTTATGTGGCTTTATTTGTTGAAAACAAGAAACATACGTGTATGCTACTTAAGTTACCAATAAACTGCTGGACTTACTCTCAAGATGAATACACACATGCACACACTTTAAAGGACTAAAACAAAACATTGCCACTATCTTAATATGCTTGACGACAATAAATATTTAATAAAACACTGATATTCTGAAGAGAAGCAACTGAAAATGGACTTTATCCTTGTTTTAAACTTACTATAACAAGGCCTCCAAAATTTAAAAAATTTAGTTGTCTCCACGCATGACTTGCTACAATTATCGCTGTCAGGTGCATGTATGTCACAACACACACTCAAACATGTGGATAAAATGATTGAGCAAGCTTAATGTTTGTTTGGCCAAAAAAAAAAAAAACCTATGTGTGAGCCACAGTGTATAAAAACCACATGTGGTGATGCAGGACTCGATAAGCATCCACGGCAGTTTGAGGCACGCGTGACATCTGTGAACATGCCACAGCTCCCAGAAACAGCAGAGAGGCAAGGTACGGATTTAGTGCACCAATGTTCTTATGCTCCTGGACGGTCCTTGAATTGTCAGGTTTTGATAGAAAACACAACATGAAATGATCTGTGCGACCAAGAGTGCAAGACACATTTGTTGTATAAACTGGGCTTTATTCTTCCGTTAGAGTTCTGTTTGCTGTGTTGTAATGATGTGTGCTTAGTAGCTATCGGAGGATGCACAGCATTTCAATACAACTCGGGTGAGTGTAAAGGTCCTCTAGCATCATTGGTAGGTATGTAAAATGTTTATGGGGAACCAATGCTGGCCAGATGCTTTGAATGGTTAGAGCCAGAATGGCATGCGAGCTGCAAAATTAGGCTGCACCATTGTAATTAAATTGCAAATCCTTAGGCAGGGCTATTCAAGGAACTTTTGCATTGGGCCACTTCAAATTATTAAAATGCTTGATGGGCAACACTCAATTATTACAAAGTCATGGCTCATGTATACATTGTCAGTGTATTTATGTGTAGACGTAATAAATTAAATGATAAATAATTATATCAAAGTTTTACTCAAGCTATTGTTAGATATAATGTTAAATTAGGTAACTGTAAGGAAAAGGAATTTCTTTTAAAATAATGTGTTTGGTGGCAAATGTGACAAATCATGTCTTTAGGTAATGCCACAGTTCCCACTGTTGAAGGGTGATCAAGTTTTCTTGGCAGCTACAACAGGCACCCTGCTTAGTACAGGGCAATTAGACAAAACTCAGGGAAAACCTGGAAAAGTCAGGGAAATTTATATGAAGCCAGGGAATTTATATAAAGCTGTTAGAAATGAATTGGTTAAAAAATTTAATTTCTGATTTTAGCACTTCTACTACATGCCAGGGCATTAATTTATTAAAAAATATTTAATATCTTTGGGGCTAATTTTATTACTCTACGTGAAATTGTAACCACAGTATTATTAGAAATTTTTCTTTCTGATTTTTAAGATCCAGCTTAAAGCTCCATTTATCATCAGTTTTCTTTGTTCCACTGTATTCACGACTGTCTGCCATTTTCTGTTTCCGTCTCTTCGCAGCGCTGTTAGCTTCGTGCTCTTGTGTGTTCGTTTCAGAAAGAACTTCAGTTTCATTGCTGGGGGGCGCTACTTATTTATCACCATTATTTTTTCTCTATGCTCACACGTGCTTACTTTGGAAACATCAAGAATCTCGACGTCGGTAACCGAAGTCTGGTCTTTCAGTTCAGAATCAAAAACATCAGCAACAAATTTTTTTTTAATGAAATACAAGATACAGAAATATTTGAGAGATTTGCTGCAAGATGTTTTTGAAATCATTGTAAAAGAAAACAAATGATAATTATTTTAATTTTTGTTTGAGAAGAAGCTTGTAATATTTGTCCAGTTTGTCGGAGAAGAAAGAAAGAAAATCAGTTTAGTTATATATGTATATTTTAAGAAGATGAAAGCATGATGTTTTGAATTTGTTGGAGAAGAAGAAGAATGTCTAAATAAATCTGATAAACTTTGAGTTTTGACCTTGTGACTTCTACTGAAATGTTACAATATTCTCTATGCCGGTCAGTGTCTCCTACTAAACCAAGAAGACCGACATCAGTAGCAGCTAAAATTTGCTCTTTAACCTCGGAAGTTGGTAACTCAGAAACAATACCAGGCATGTCACTTTCAGGAATTAAGTCGTCTAAACCAACAGGTTTCACTTTAACATGGACCACTTCTGTTTCGTTCGATAAATTGGGAACTAAGGTACCATCATACTGAGCAATGAAGTTGCCTGTGGGTACATCTTCACATTCATGTAATATATCACTTCTTGCTGCAGTGACAGGATCGTGAGGATGATTACTTTTTGTTTCAATTTATAGTAGGGTTACACTTGTTTTTAATGTGGTGTAAGCTGTACACTTAGAGCCGCAGAAGGTAAGGAATTGCTGTATGGTGTACTCGCAGTAGGCGTGAAACCTCCATGACCATTGTTGAAATCCACACCGTATATTTGAAGAATTTTTTGTGTCCTCGAATTCATTAGCACTTAATTCTGAAAGCAAGAATCGTTTTCATAAGTTTCTTTATATTTTGAATTAAAGCCTTTAATTTGGCATGCAACAAAATATGATCAATAAATTGCTAAGTAACATTCCGAAATTTATTACAATACTTACCTGAAATTGTTCATTGATGATTGTTGATAATAATGCATGCAATACTGCAAAATAATATTACACCCCAAACAATTTAAAAAAATGTTCCTAGTGTCACAACACGTCTATAGACATACGAGGTTCCAGCAAAGTAAGGCAGAGACTGGCGTGGACTGGGCTCACAAGGCAGCAACACTGTGCTAGGGACATACAAGGCGTTATGGGTTTTGTGCTTTACAACTACAAGGTTTCATTTTCCTTCAATACAAAACATTAAGCTATTGGTAACTAAACCCCAAAAATAGAAAAATCTGGACTTGAGGTTTTAGAAGTAAGGTGATAATATACTGTTTTCTGCAGTTTTCATGGCAAAAAATTTTTTTAAAAAGTTGACCTTCCGATACAGAGAATAGAAACTGAGTTTCCTATGTTTGGTTCTTATGATATATGTATATAGAAATCTTCTTGACATGTAATAACTGAAGATGACGGCTTTCTTTAAGAATAACTTTTGAGAAATAGAAGTTCATGTGTTTCCCCTTAAAACATGCATTATGGGGGCCTACTCTGTATCACTTGTGTACAAAACAGTGTGAAAATGATAATATTTAATAATAAAATCAATTTCAATGCTTGTTTTTTTATATTAATAGATGGAATTCTTTTAAGGCAGTCATTTAAACTGATATAAAAATATTTTTTAACCTTTGTATTACATTGTAATAAAAGTGTGGCTTTAAAGAACTTTTTTTTACAATATATTTGGGTTTATATGTGGCCTCCACAGACTTTGTCACTATGTTGTACCAGGCTAGTTCTCTATAGCTAGGCTCTGCTGCATCCTTGCAGGTTGAAGAAGTACCCGAGACCAGTTGCAGTCCCATTTCCTGGTAGTATAGTAGGGAGTCGCTACAGAAGAAGGGAGTCAAACTCACTCTCTCAAGTTCAGCTGCCTTTGCCATTAATGTCACGTACATGTGGATAATGTGTCCCGGTAGCTCAGATGACTAGGGCGTCTGATCAGTGACCCAAGGAGCTTTCGTTCGCAGCTCCGCTACTCCAATTGAGCTGCAGAAGTGAAGTATCCCTAGCAGTCGTAAACAATGATGGGTGACCTCAGTGCACTCTGGTGGGTGATGAGAGAACCAACATGGTGGATGAAAAACAAATGAAGTGCAAGTGATGTAAACAAGATGGAGGATGATGGAAAACAAGGTGTCGGACACACCAAGTTCAAGGACACAAAATTATGACAACTGGAAACAAGGCAGACGAAAACAAGATGCCCGCCATGACATAATCCAAGATGGCACATGGATCCACAGTGCCCATCCCTTGTGCTGGAACATACTGGTACTACCACCACCTTGTCCACACGTAGGGTGTTTACTAGTGGCTGTTGTCGGGCTGTGCGGCGTCGGTGATGTATTCCTCAAGGAAGGAGGCGGCCAGGCAGTGGTCTTCCTGTCGCACCAAGCGTCATCCACCATGCTGGTCTCTTGACCGTTGGAGGTACTGTGCCAACTACCACCACCTTGTCCACACGTAGGGTGGTTACTAGTGGCTGTTGTCGGGCTGTGCGGCGTCGGTGATGTATTCCTCAAGGAAGGAGGCGGCCAGGCAGTGGTCTTCCTGTCGCACCAAGCGTCATCCACCATGCTGGTCTCTTGACCGTTGGAGGTACTGTGCCATTAGCTCCTACCTTTTCAGTTCTTTGCTAACTAGCTTCATCTTAGCAGGAATCCATCTACCATTTTAAAGATTTATCTAAAACTAAATCTATAAAAACTGGTTGCTAACTATTAGTATTGTTGACGGGAGGGGTGGGGGCATGAAACAAGCTGCATCATAGAAATGTCAGGTGGGTGGGGTGGAAGAATAGTTTTAAAAAATCACATGTAAAGGGATTCGTCTGTGGGGGGGAAAGAGCAAGGACTGATTTGGATGGGAGGAAAAAGCAAGTCATTGGAAATATTGTTTTTTTCTTAATGGTGAGGGAGGAGGTCAGCATGCCAACAAAGCTAAAAATAATATAAATGTAAAATACAAAATTGTATAGTTTAAGTACGACGATGGTGATAGTTGGAAGCCTTATGTCCAGAACACAGTGTAAGAAGAAGGAAATACATTGGAGAGGTGAGTTAATTAATAGCATTATCAATCAGTACTCAGCTACAGAGATGACCATCTAATTTTTCTCAGATGTTGCTGAGGGGCCATGTTGGTGCAGCAGCTAGAGCAAAGGCTATCCGGGTTCAATCCCTGGTGGGTTCACTCCCTGATTGTCACATTGTGCTGGGCCATGCCGTTGGCTGGCGGGTTTTCTCTGAGATCTCGTGTTTTCTTCCGCCCTTGCATTGTGAATTCCGGGGCTACTCCATATCCACCTCATTTCATCCTCATCGGCTCTCCAGATGTTGATGCCAAGAGTCACCCGAACCTCTCTCAGGCGTTGCTTAAATGCTCTGCACAATAAAAAAAATGTTTATTTTTGTCTTTATTGTTGCAACCTTGGAATAATTTGTAGTCTTGCATGTACTTAACAAAAGATCTAAAACTGCTAAGCAGTTAAAAGTTGCACCTCCCTTAAACCGCAATGTCTGAAGATGTGTTTAGGATTTTTACAAGTGCGTGGGATGCTCTTTTAAATTCACTGTTGGTCAGTATCATGACAACAGTAGTTGGTTATATAGGAGCTGGTTGGTGTTAGCTTTGTTCTTCCCAAACACCGTCTCAAGGCTGGAGTATGTGTCACTTCATGCCCCCCCTCATGCCTTCCATTTTCAAAACCCTGACTGACGTGACCCTACTTTATCCCTTTTACTCCTTATCACCTGCCTCCCCCTCTTCCAAATACCATGACCTTGTAAGTAAATTGTTTAAGAATTAATGCAAGATGTTGAGATCAGTAAATTGTTTAAGAATTATTGTGAGATGTTGAGACCATTTATTTTATCTGCAGTGTATGTACATTCAATGTTGTATGGATGTTTTATTGCTGGTAATTATAATGTACTGTCGCATTTCTCAAGGAATGCACCTCTTAACTGTGCAGTGCCCAGACCTTTAAGGCAGGATCTCACAAGCCACGTTAGAATTACTGGTTTTTTTTTGCTTATTTTGGTTTAGGAATACCTATTTTAAAAATGCAATTACAGTTTTCTGGCAACATATATTACCTTGCAGTACACTCATAAATTCATAACATCTGGCATTTTTTAATGCAGCTCATTTCATAGGTATTTATTTTAATCTAAAAATTAATTGGTAATTATCCAGTGTAGCGGCATTTCTGTAAAAAAAAAAAAACCCAAAAAGTGGTATATTTCCACTCTACTAGTTACGCAGAACACGATTATACTAGCGGCATTAACGTCCAACTAATTTCGTAATATGTGCCCATCTAAGCTAACAACCTAACCCCATGATGAGGGAATCACTATTTTACATTTTTAACTAACCTAGCATTGTTGGGGTAGTTCAGTTGCATTTCTGCCATTTATAACCCCTACAATCCTAACTTAGGATTGTAGGGTTTTTAACGAACCTAGGATAGTAGGGTTTTAAACTAACCTTGGATTTTACAGTTTTAAACTACCCTAAGATTTTAGGGTTTTAAACTAACAGTTAAACTCAGTGGAAGTCTATGAATCAACTCACCTAGGTAGGCGGCGGGTACAATTCCATTGTCCTCGACCCATTCAACTGCCGTGCATCTTACCACAATCTACTAAAACATTCAAGTAACACCTGCCACATAGGCGAATATTACGCACAGAAGCACTCGTTCTTGCACCCTCCAATCTTAAATCACAAGCCTTCGCACGGTCGGATTCGGACGTCACAACACACGCCCGCATAAAACCCCTTCTGCACTATCTCGCTTCTGAATTGCTACTAATGGCTTCTCAACTTCAACGTAAAATTCCGTAACGATGACGTCTACATATCGCAGCCAATAAAGTGACGGCACGATGCACATTTGTTCACGTTACTTATGCATTACGTCACCAAAAATCATGGTGTCCGACGTAAACAAAGCAGCGAACTGCTCGTACTTTTAACTATTTTATTTAATACTTTCTTCTTATTTTAACATTACGCCCTCCTAAACATGAACAAGGTAAGCTGTGCAGAACCCATTAATGCTACTTTTGTTGGTCTAGGACGTTTCCTTCAGAAAAGCTGCTACTCTGGATGATAACCAATTAATTCAAGCCATTTGCATCCTATGCAAATAGTGCTACTTTTTTGCTTGTTATAACTTGTACATCATTTGAATGAAGAATCTTTTGTTGGTTTACATTTTTTTTGGTCTTAGGATTAGGGTTTTATTTATGTTTTTGAATTGCACAATTTGGGTTAAATTAGCAAACAGCACCATAGTCATAAAAGTCTCACAGGGAAATTTTTTATGCAAATTATTGCATATGTTTTAATTTTGAAAATTTTATTAAAACGATTTGCATATATGTATACGGTGCTATGATGTTGCATGTCACAGTTCACTTATATACTTCATTTCAGATTTTTAGGAACTTTTTCTTAATTTTAATTTTTTTGCTTAAGGTCAGAGTTTAATTTCTCTTTCTTGTGTTTTTTAATTGCATAATATGGATAGCAATCAAGCATAGTTTACTATCATAATCTAAGAAATTAAACAGTTAAGCTTTGTGCATGCTCCACGACAAACATTGCCGAACCAAGTGAACTCAGCCGATCATAAAACTAGACATTTGCTCTGTCTGGGAAAAATTTCCACACAATAAAAAAATATTGTTGTGAATAAACATTTTCATACACAATTAAACAAGTAAATCAATGTAGAATGAAATATATGTCTGGTCTGTGGGCACGTGTGTTCATAGTGCGCTCAAAAACAAACAAAAAAGAGGGGGAAAGATTTGGAGAGTGGGGGGTGTCAAGGGGGTAGGTAGCCCTCACTAGGTAGTGGCTTTTGGGGATGATATACTATCAGGAAGTGTGGGATGCATGGAATACCCCCGAGGGGTTCTGTCAAGCGGGTAAGTAGCCCTCACTAGGTAGTGGCTTTTGGGGATGATATACTATCAGGAAGTGTGGGATGCATGGAATACC
>NQII01008581.1:0-61910 GCA_002778355.1 Clitarchus hookeri | reverse complement strand
AACAAACGCCGCGGAATATTACAACGGCGGATTCTCCAAAGGATATGAAGCCGACTGGCCCGCCCTTTGAAGATCGTTGTTCCTTAAAGATAACTTTAACCTACCCAGACACAACCTACAAAACTGCGTACACATCGCATAGGCCGGCGTGGATCCAGGAGCAAGTCGAGAAGGAGTGGCGGGGGGCTAACTAGTATATATTAAAATCTCCAACATGTTGACATTTTTATGTTTTTACTCCATTTCACAACGTAAATAACAAGTAATGTTAATACATTCAAATCAATTGTTAATTGCAACTTTTCTGAAGTCCTGCTAAAGTTCTACTTCCAGGATGTTCCTACGCCTCGTGCAAATAAAAATAAACCGAGTCTACAAACTTACACAAAAGGGACAGCGCACAGCATTCATGCGCACTCAGTGCATTTTGCATGAGAACCTATTTGTAACTAGGCATTACCAACGCACCTATTTTCTCCCTGGTTATGATAATACTAATAATAAATAAAATATAATAATTTATGAATAAAATACAAATAAAAATTCATTTTAACCAAACATAATTAACTTTTATGTTAGCACAAATATAAAGTGTTTTTGATACATTGCATATTTAGGAAACAACCAAAAACGTCATATGTGGGTTGATTTTCCGAAGGTTCGATTCAAAAAACTTGAAGAAACCACGAATAGACTATATACTGCTATATACTATCTGCTATTACTGTAAAAAATTTCTGGAGAGTGGTTGAGTTTTTTTTGTTGGAGTGGCGAGGGGGGGGGGCATTCTCCCTTTTCCTTCTCCGTGTATCCACCCCTGTGTACAGGAAAGTGATGGCCCCGTTCACAATCCAGGGAGGTTGCGCAGTTGATAAATTTTGCATAAATAGGGGCAGCGGTGGCGCAGTTCCCAGGGCGCTCGCCTCCCACCACGGCGATCCGGGCTCGATCCCCGGTGGGTTCACTCCCGGATTTTCGCATGTGGGAATCGTGCTGGACGATGCCGCTTGCCGGTGGGTTTTCTCGGGGTACTCCCGTTTCTCCCGCCCCTGCATTCCAGCGCCGCTCCATTCTAGGGTTTTATTTCTGTCATGCCCGGGGATAACGGTCACCTACGGGTCCCAGCTGGAAAGACCGTCACTCGGAGGGTGTCACCTTGCTCTGGGTGCACTCCCCACACGACATTATTATTTATTGCATAAATAAAGGATAATATACAAATATGAATTCCACTACACGTTATTTAGTAGTTACGATCACATATCATATCGCATATATTGTTATAATACATGTGTAGAAAAATCAAAGCTCTGTACCCAAAACGGTTCATAAAGGATGCAAAAACACACTAGTTACCATTTGAGTTATGTCATGCATGAATAATGCAGCTTTGTACCTTCATATGCATATATATGTATTATATATAGACACATACATGACACATGGTCTTGTGTAGGTTCAGAAATACGACACATGCTTGTAATACGAAATGAAGCGTGTCCAGAAGAAAGGACTATACACTGGGAATGTTTGAGTCGTAACACAAATTAATGAAGACACTTGCTGCTATGCTGTGGCAGTTGTTTGTTGGAAGCAGTTATCTTCGTTTACAAAAAATTTCGAAGAATTTTACCACCCAATCCACGTATTATCGGAGATTAATTTTTTCTATTTATGGAGGACACTACTTCACTTTAAAGAGTCTCAGATTGGCAAATAACAATATATGAAGGAAATTACATCATGAACACGAAGTATCAAGATACTACGAACAATAATTGTGAAATTCTCTTCAATCATTGCTTTTCACCAAGTTCCTTTTATTAAATCCAGACAGATAAACTCTTATCGTAGATATAGCGAGCTATGATTGACACCACTACACCACAGACAGACACGTCAACTTGAAATAGTTTACGGGCTGTCAAACGATCNAGCGAGCTATGATTGACACCACTACACCACAGACAGACACGTCAACTTGAAATAGTTTACGGGCTGTCAAACGATCAACACCATTAGGAACCCTGATTATCCTTTGTTACTGAAAATGAGTGCACAGATTTTAAAAAATAACAACAGCATTTCCTGGTCCGTGCGATAAAATCGACATGTCTTACCTGAACTAGCCTAGTCATCTGAGCCATCGCAAGTTTCGCGATCTTAAATATACCACACGATAAGTATGGAGGTACATTTGTTTAAAACGAAATGAAAGCTAGCGTAAAGATGTGAAGATGTAGTAACAAATTAATGCAAGAACCCTAATAACACATTTTTAGGATATTTTGTATTTTAACCAAGTGCTCAAATTCTAAGGATACATGGNAATGCAAGAACCCTAATAACACATTTTTAGGATATTTTGTATTTTAACCAAGTGCTCAAATTCTAAGGATACATGGCTATTTTATGCATGCCAATGAGTAAAATCCCAACCCCCCAGAGAGCCTCCCCTAGCATTATAATGTGCAGGAAGGANTTATTTTATGCATGCCAATGAGTAAAATCCCAACCCCCCAGAGAGCCTCCCCTAGCATTATAATGTGCAGGAAGGATAAACAAGACATGATGACGTGAAGTGAAATTTCCAACGTGTAAAAAGTCGATGTTCTTAACTCAGTGCGTATAGTTTAAGGACTTGCCACTAGATCTTTAACTCATGATCATTTACTCCATGTAGGAACTTTGTGAGATCGTTCGTTATGGAGAATGAGGTAGAAAACATATAATAATTCCTATGACCAAACGAGTTAATTAAAAGAGAGAGACATGTCCTTGAAAATCGGGAATTAAAATTAGATATTTGCAAAATGTTAGATACTACGTGAGATGAAACAAAAAATTCGCGAATAGCGTCAGCCTGATTTTATATCTACTATATGCGAACATTTGGTGGTCAATAACATCGCCGGTCATTAGAAGATTAAGGGGTGCCCATGTTATTATCCGGCAAAAGTGTGTTACCCGTGGGTGTTTAACGATTTTTATTGGAACTTAATAATAATTACGCGTACATATGGCAGATATCAAATCAAGTTACACTATTCACGAATTCGCTGTTTCGTCTCACGCAGTCTGTGACATTTTGCAAATATCTAATTTTAATTACCTTAAAATCTTGAGCACTAAGCCTTAGTGAAGCTCAGGATACTCTTATATGATAGTTTCTCTGCTCTTAAAAACTAATCACACGCGAGTATTGTTTCAGTATATCGTCAGGGGTTTATTAGAACCTTTCAACGACACTTCACAGCACAACAACAACACATATCGCGAACAAAGGAAATATTTAGTATGTTTATTAAAAATAACGCGATGGTTTGTATGTACGTGTGACTTGCGAAAAGACATCTGATTGGGAAGCAATGAACTCAGTCCTCCGTTGGCCGACACCTAGCAAATAATTAAGGCTGTGCGGTACAGTAGGCGTGTCAGGAGTACCATTGGCTAATAGCATGGTGTTATGGAGGAACTGAGCACTTTTGAAAGCCCTGCTGAAAATCCACTTGTGTGAACATTGTATATTCTTCCGCCATGTGTATAATTAACATTGTCTTGGGCCTGATCGCTTTATCATGCATNCTTGTGTGAACATTGTATATTCTTCCGCCATGTGTATAATTAACATTGTCTTGGGCCTGATCGCTTTATCATGCATAAAACAAGTGAACCTGTGAAATCATTTAAAATGTAAAATTTTTTCAAATCCACTAACTTTTATGCTCGAATGCATTTTATAAAAACAGAAACATAGTGAAATAATTTCAATTTTCACAAATGTTGTACCTAACACTTTTAATTCAATGTTAACTCATATAACTACTTTCCGCCCGTCGTTACCAACTTTGCCGCGTGCATGCCACTCAGTGTGCCTTTTAAAATATACGCAGGCAGAGGCAGCCACATTTTTCAAGGGTTGATATCAAAAGTGCTCACTTTATCGTGAACAGCCTTTACGTACATGTATCTTTGAAATTAGTGGCGTGGGTCAGTTTACCTCCTGTTGGTCGTGAGATAAATGTCGTCTGCACTTCAAAGCTGTTTTTTTACTACTAGTTCTATTTTATCAATTCGTTAAAAAAAAATTGGGTACAGTGAATGATAGCAGTCGAATAATTTCATNAATTGGGTACAGTGAATGATAGCAGTCGAATAATTTCATACACTGAGATTTACTCCTTTTTCTTCTTGGGGCGTCAAAATAGAAGAAATGATGGTCTGTGAAAGTGCAGTGATTGAAGATGTGTTTGTGGATGATGGTGAAAGATAATTGTTGGCCGGCTTTGTTAAAAAAGTTCAAAATTTTTGTAGTTTAAGTGAGGTATTCTATACACGATGTTCATCCCTTACTGGTGCACTATCGTAAAGTGCGTTAGTAATTTAAATGTTTAAAAAGTGACACAGAATGTTTTATTTGCATATTTGGAATTTTTTGAACTGTTGCCTCTTGGCAACTTTACAAGAATGAAAGACCTCAGTTATTGTTTTTCTGTACCTGCGATAAAGTTGAGTGACACGAAGCGAATAAAACATGGCCATTATTCAGAATCGGATCATCGCTGAAAACAATATGACTCCTCTAACTTGGTTTAAAAATAATTTTTAGAAATTTGGTAACACGTATATTATTAAAAAATTGCTAGGAAGTTTATTTTTATTTTCCCAAATAAAGTGTATATGTTCAAGAGTGAATATAGCAAATATGATTAAATTATAACTATTTCGAGATACAGAAATTCCACCACGCAGTATTAAAAGGTTTGTTTGGATGTTAATAATACCCATAGTTTTACTAATGTGCCGTAAAAATGTCACGATTTTCACTTATATTGTCGTGTTGCACGCTGTATGATTCCAAGACTACATGCCAGTTCAGAGCTTTGCGTACATAAGAGATGTAGCGTTTGGTGTATATCTCAGTGTCGATGTCAGCAGTCCTTCATTTCTCTTGGTGTGAATACTTTTTTATTTGTTTTATTGCGTCCGTAAGATCTTTTTCCAATGCATAGCTGTACAAAGATATTGGACAAATTACAGTATATAAAGTTTATAAACTGGACGGACACACACACACGCGCACACGCACACTCGTTAGACTGCACGTACACACATAGTATATTTTCTTCATAATGGGACTAATCTTCTTTCAACATGCTGTAGGGCGTCATCGTTTTAATGACACAGAAGAAAAAGGGTACGAGAAAAACCCGAACGAGAAATGTGTACAATGAAATGTTGCACAGTAATTTATTAATTTTTGTAGTTGAGCTATAAAATGCACATAAAAAAAAAAATTTCCGCCATTTTTCAAAGAGTTTTGGTTAAAGAAGCAAATTTCTTGACGGTGTAGTGGTAATTTATTGTAAAGTTCGCTACCAAGGTAGGACGGCCCTTTCTGGACTAGTTTTAAGTTAACTGAAGCCACATGTGAATGTTTTTTTTATTCTAGCTAGTACCATGCTTATGAAAGTACTCATTTTTAAAAAATAAATGACTGTTTTTGGACACGAATATTAGAACTGAAAACATGTACTTACATGCAAATGCTAAAATCTCTGAGTTCTTGAAAAGAGGTCTACACGAGTCTGACTTTCTTTTGCCAATGATTGTTCTTACAGATCTCTTTTTCACGTGAAACACTTTTTTTTACTGTCAGTGGAATTAACTCAAAAAATTATACCATAACACATAATGGAATGAAACTATGCAAAATACACCATTTTTGTTGTATTTTTGTTCAATACCTCTGCAACACTTCGTAGAGCGAAACAGGCTGAACTTAGGTTAGGTAAAATATACGCAACGTGAGATTTCCAGTTTAGTAAATTGTCTACTTCTAAGACAAGAAACTTAGTCACTGCTGATTCATTAATTTTGTCTCTGTTACTGCTAACATATGAATTAGTGGTTTTTTTCGGTTCTTTGTGAGTAAATTCATAAGATATGTTTTATCTATGTTGAAATTTAATTTGTTTGCAGTAAACCATGCATTTAGCTCTGTAAATGTTGTGTCTGATTTTGCATTAAATCGTTTACTTGAGTTACATTCGCGAGTTCAGCAGATAGATTACAGCAAAGTCTACTAAGAATGACTTTTCCCACTTTATTCTTATCCCTACTTCAGATAAATGGCAGTGCAGTTGCCATACTGCACCTTTTTTTTGCATTCCGCGAAACAAGAGTATGGGAGTTTGGGAGCATGCAAACCTCCATAATGCAACATATCATTTTCAAGATTATATTTGTGTCGTACCAGCATGATAATCACAAAAGTAGCCATTGAACCAAGTGCTAAGTGACCTTGATAATTGAACTACAGGCTCGAAACTGCAAGAAAAAAATTTATCTCATACTGTGATTAGATAGAAAATTATTTCCAAGTAGCAGCTTGCAAACATCAGATAATTAAATTCGAAAAAATAATCTTATAGGTAGATATTTTCTTTACAGTACCAGTATAAGACGTAAATATTCATGAATCTGTGTAACATTAAAATATAACATTACTCCCTTCTACAATAATTTCATGGTCTCACTATCGCATCACGACATCCTCAATCTTATTGTATGCACTACGTATACCCACGTATGCTTCTTTGCAAACAATACGGAAACAATCACAGAGAAATAATACGTTACCGGAATAAGAATTTATGTGCACTGTTTTAATTTTTTTTTTCAAGGATATGTCAGTGAATTTACCTCTGATCGTTTAGTTTCGATTTAAACAACCAAAATAAATTGTAAAGTTAACCTAAAAAAAAAAAACCGAAATTTAGTACACCCTAGTGATGGAAATACTGAACTCAAAATTGGATTCGCAACTCCTGGGCAAGCAAACTTACTATTTTTCGTTTGCTTAAAAATTATGCGACTGTAAAAATATTCACTTTATGCGCACACGCGTGTTCGCTGGTTGGCGTAATTAATAAAAAGTTTAAAAATGGGGCATGGATGAACGCTAGTACCAATGGCTAGAAACATTTTTAGAATTTTGTTTTATATTAATCGTACAGTTCATTTATGTTAAAGACAAGGAAAATGCAGTTACGACGAGTTTAACACACACCAGTTAGGTTTCAAGGTTTTACATGCGTTATTACATAACTAAAAAAATTGTTACATTATTTAAACAAAAACAGTTACTCTATATAGCTGAGGTGTACTGATGAAAACATTACATTTACGATTCAGTTAAGAAATTTTGATTCTTCGCAATGTTTCGATACTGAAATGAGAAAGACCTAAAATTTTTCATTATATCTCTAACTAAGCAACATGGTGGTTTTCTTTCAATTAAATTTTTGTGACATATAATATTTATACGAAAATTACTTTTTAAGTACAACCGCCTAGGTTAATATATACTTTACCTTTTTACGCAAACGTTTCTGCCAAGATAGAGATAAGCGGTGGTTAAAAAGAAATATATGTCACCTGGATTCACTGACTAAATTATCAACTTTAGAGTTTAATTAATTTCCATCATTAGAGTAAGTGCAAAATAAACAGAACTTCTGGTTTTTAATATTTTGTAGCTAGTGAAAAAGCGACATCATCTGCTGATAATTTCACTCAATTGTAAAGAAATTTTANGGTTTTTAATATTTTGTAGCTAGTGAAAAAGCGACATCATCTGCTGATAATTTCACTCAATTGTAAAGAAATTTTATTAAATTCTCGCTTTACAGAATTACGTTAGTCTGCATATCAAACAAAAATTTCCTATGAGTTGCGTCCAGTTCAGACATACTACATATAGTGAAATATATATATATATATATATATATATATGCATGTTTCATTCATATTTAGCTAACTGCGCACAAAAGTTTTAAAGCGTGACTTATAAAATATTTTAGAATGAAAGCATACCTTTTGAAGAAAAATTAAAATTTTGGCAATGGAATTAAAACGTTGGTGACATTAGGAGCGAGGAAAGAAAATAAAGTGGGAAAGATTTTAAATTAAATATAACTTTTCGTGCAATTTTACTTTTATGATTAATAAGTTTTATCAGTGGCACATACAAATATAAGGAAAACTAACAATTTAAAATTGTGTTGAAGTCACGTAGGATTCGACATAGATGTTTGTAATACAGTTGGAAAACAAGGAGTGAATTTTGAACCTTATCTCGTTGGTAGCAATTAGTTTGACGAGCCAGCTATTTGAATTAGACTGTGATGGAATGACATTCAGTTTTCTCTTATCTTATCTGTAAATCATTAGCATCAATTAGCACCGCGTCGGGAGCGTCAAGCGAAAAGCAACTTCAGTTAGGTTGGTTGTATCGGCTTGAGGACCTGAAGACTAGATTATCTATACTATCATTTGCAAGCTGACAAACACAAAAAAAAAAAAAAANCCTGAAGACTAGATTATCTATACTATCATTTGCAAGCTGACAAACACAAAAAAAAAATAACATATAGGTACTTAGCCAACATTAAGATAAGCTATTCCTGTCAACTTACGCTCGTCAGAATTCCCATAGTCTTGGGAAAGTCACGATGTTGTTAACATTTACCACAGAGATTTCTTAAAAGTTTTTTTTTCGCAAGGCAGATATATTCTACCGCATGGTGTAAATGCAACACATTAAAAATGTAATGTTGAAGATCATATATTAAGAAGGCTATACAAGGTTTCCCCTCTGTCGGAGATTAATTGGAACTGGATGAAAGTCAATAATGAACACAACAGCTAAATTAATTGACGAAAAAATTATTTTCAGCAGAGCAATGTTTTCATTACAACATTTTTTAAAGGAACGGTGGTTACTTAGGTACAATTCATTAGAATAGGAAATCTTAAAGTCACTTGAAGCTCGCAAAATTCCTACAAAGTCATGAAGTTGGTGGCTAATTTAGACGTGAAAAGAACATAGTGTTTATTTGATGCGAACCCCCCCAAATCTCCTTTCGACCGACTGCCCTCGCGTCACGACCTCGTCGTCGAGTGGCTAGGGGGCCACGGTGCGCAGCGGCTAGAGCGCTCGCCTTCCAACAAGGCGAGCCGGGATCGATTCCCGGCGGGGTCGCTCGCGGATTTTCGCACGTGGGAATCGTGCCGGACAATGACACCAGTTGGCGGGTTTTCTCAGGGATCTCCCGTTTGCTCCACCCTTGAATCCGAGCGCAGCTCCATACCCACCTCGTTACACCCTCATCGGCTATCAAGGCACTCGATGTTAAGAACGGCCCAAATATCTTCACTACCCTTCACGAGGCGCCTGGTTTGTGAGAGCTTGCAGGTTCGATCCCAATCAAATACGGGATGTGACATTCCCTGGGAGGTTTTCTTCCAGTAATATTGGAATATAACTGGAATATCTATAATTCCTGGCAGCAATTTCCGCATTATTATTTTGTCTGAAATTCCGCAGAAGTCGAGAGTTGTGCTATGCACGCGCCATCATGCAGTGTATAATGTACAGTTGGAACTATTTTTAACTTTCCAAGTACAAAACGAAGGGATTATCTTTACTTTATTTTGTTATGTACTCGTAGATATCAGAACTTATCTTTACCTCCTTGTGTTATTCTAACAACCTGAAATTATTTATATCTTTCTTTGCTGAGATGTCACAGCCCTATAATTATTTCGTTCTGTTAATCTTTGTGTAGCGGCACTGGCGTTTCTTCATGAAACCAAAAGCCCTTTTGTAGTGTGAAAAGAAAGCTGGAAGCAACTTGGCAATCATATTTGCCTATTCTCTTTCCTACTGTATGCACGAAAACCAACACGTAACACCCGCGACTTTATGAGAAATGTGGACTTGTAAACACTAGTACTTATTTAGTTCTCACTAAGGTTTATGAATTAAAATCAATGTACATCTACGTCAGTAAACAATATCAATGTTTATTTTTGGTTGCTTGATCAGTAGTGGTAATTAACCGAGGTTATTGGGCAAATGACCGAATTGAAAAACCAACGTACCATACAACGCTGCACCAACAACGTATTTGTGATAACACAATTAAAAACTAACGGTGATACTGTATGATAGGTATTACAAGGTGGAGTGCCTATTATTACTTAGCAATCCTTATCAGCGGAAGCAACGCATTGACGAACTGCGTAGTATTTGAAGTACACAAGGAGCGCCTTATAGGTAGGCCACTACTCGGCCATGTGAGCTTAGCGGATAGACGTTCGTAGGGTGTACCGTTTCGAGAGACAGTACAGTCGTGGAACGAGTAACATCGACAGTGCACAAGCGCGTGGTCTGACACGTGGCATAAATGTGCACTCCTGGAGCCTGGATACACGCCAACCCGGTTATCCGTGGTAATAGAAGAGTAGTTTACCTGTCAGGCGNATGTGCACTCCTGGAGCCTGGATACACGCCAACCCGGTTATCCGTGGTAATAGAAGAGTAGTTTACCTGTCAGGCGATATCAGTTCACGACCGATGCTTTTAGTGTTGAAATATGCGTCATAAGATCGTGAATTATGTGTTGAAAACTCAATAATTCTTCACATATTACCATACTCGGAACTTAACTGTTGGTGTTATGTAGTTAAATTAACTTTGTATTTCGTTTCTTTGAAAGTAAATCTCAGTCTATCTGATTATGACTAAAATTAAAAGAAAAATTTATCATAAATTTATGATATGTGCAATTTGTTTACGAAATTCACGATATATTAATTTGTATAGATGTGACAAGTAATACGTAACATTTTTATGCACAAAACTGCTACCTAGACAGAGCCAATTTTCCAACGTTCGAAGCAACGCAACGTTTGGTATATATTTCCAGTGATTTTTGGGCTCAACCAGTGCAGTAAAAAGTTAGACTGTGCATTTCAAAAGGGCGTAAAAATGCACAATAACTGTCAATGTTTGTATATGCTGTTCACGAGCAATTAAGCACTTTTGGAATCAACCTTTGAAAAATGTCACTGCTCCTTTCTGCAAATATTTTGACTGGCACATCGACTGATCGACTGGTGTGAGCCCTGTAAAGTTGGTGACGACGGAGAGAGAGTATTTCCATTTCTTAACGTTAATTTAAAGGGTTAGGTAAGTATTTGCGTATACAGAAATTATTTATTTTGTTTTCTTTTTTAATGCACACAATTGTAAGAATAAGAAAATTTGTAAAATATTTACTTTAAAAAAACAATTCTAGAGATACACTTGACCTACGCACGAACAAAGCAATCAGGCGGATGGCAATGTTAATTTTACATATGGTGGAAGAATACATAATGTGCACACAAGAAGATCTTGAGCAGGGGTTTTAAAACTGCTCAGTTTACCGTCAACAGCCTTTAGTCAGAGTGCATTAAAACGCTTTATTCGTGGTTGCCCATGCGCAATGCCCACGTGACGATAATGCCGAAGCGGTAATGGTATGATATCCACTTGCTGAGTTACTGAACATTTTAGCAGCAAGTCAATATTCGAGTGGTTCGGGGCCCACTTTAATTAGGATATTGGCGATTTTTAGCAGATTATTTTCTGATAGCCTTGCATTATACATCACAATTCACTGTAATGAGCCAGTAGTTATCTTCGTTTAATTAAAATGTTGTCAGCGGTATGAAAATCGGGTAACTATGACATTAAATAAAAGGGCCATACATTTCAAAATTACTTATAAACCAATTTACATTAATACTTATTTTGCTCTATCGTTTTTTATTAAACCTTGAAATACTTATTGACAAACCTTTGAACGAACCTTTGAACTTATTTTTTTATCGCATAGATAGGCTGATTATAAAAACAAAATTCTTGCGTAAGTAAAATTCTAAGGATTATTATTTGCGTTTTACATTAATAGCTATGATATTGCTTTTGCTTGAAGCGTAATTAAACTTCACTTTGTCTTGGAAGTTTTAGATTAGGAAAAAAAAAGTTTGATGTTTATTTTTCCTACAGTTTTTGGAGTAATTGCTTTATAATCTCACATCTGATGCAAATGATACAAACTCAGAAGGTTGTAAAGGCTGTTCACGATAAAGTAAACCCTTTTGACATCACACCTTTAGAAAAAAAATACTGCCAATAACCATACACATGCTATGCTACACACTGGCCTGCAGTGTCCTAGTTATGTTGGCAGCGAATTAGTAAGAATCGTTCTTAAGATTTGACTTTGTATTGAGAGCATAACGTTTAAATTTATAGCGTCTGAAAGTAACACACATCTGAAAAAAAAAGTTATGCGCCAGCGGGATTTCTGAGTTATTAAGTTGTTCATGGTCCAGGAGAAATTATGGGATGAGAATACACACTGTCTGTACAGAATACCACGCCAGACTTGACGCATGTATTATTGTAAAGTGCCTACTCTCCCAGCCAAGATCGACGGTCAGTAAGGAGAGATGAGCAAGCAAGAAGAGGAGGGGATGTCGATGGGCAGTAAGGAGAGATGAGCAAGCATGAAGAGGAGGGGATGTCGACGGGCAGTAAGGAGAGATGAGCAAGCATGAAGAGGAGGGGATGTCGACGGGCAGTAAGGAGAGATGAGCAAGCATGAAGAGGAGGGGATGTCGACGGGCAGTAAGGAGAGATGAGGAAGCATGAAGAGGAGGGGATGTCGACGGGCAGTAAGGAGAGATGAGCATGCAAGAAGAGAAGGGGATGTCGACGGACTTTAAGGAGAGATGAGGAAGCATGAAGAGGAGGGGACGTTCACTGACTGACCTGGTTGCCGAAGACGCCGATGGCGCACGCCGAGGACACCTCGTTGGGGCNAGAGGAGGGGACGTTCACTGACTGACCTGGTTGCCGAAGACGCCGATGGCGCACGCCGAGGACACCTCGTTGGGGCCGAACCAGACGGCAGCAATGCGCGACGGTAGGCTGAGGATGAAGGCGTTGCCGATGCCGACGAGCACCTGGCCGATGAAGGCGACGTAGAAGAGGTGAGGGGAGACGGCGGCCACCTTGACCCAGGCGCCGGCCGCTGTCAGCACCATGCCCACGATCACCACCACCCGCAGGCCCTGCCGCACGCACACACACAGTCAACGACGATACAAGCAGCACACAAGGGAAGCGGTGGCGTGTTGCAAGGTAAGCTGGTGCTTGCTCAGTGCTGTGCACACTCGGCGCATGCAGCAAGAACCAGTAACTAGAGTGGAGTCGGGATAAACGGAATGTATTGCGGCCACTCACTAGAGAGCGGCGAGGCACCCATCACCCACGTGATGTGACGTCAACTGCATTACTACGTTTAAGTGGCCTGTGTATAAATTAGCAAGCGATTAGGTATAGCACAGAGAAAAACACAGCTTACCTGGCAACAGTTAACCACAAGCCGCTAAAGAGAAGATTTTAAATCACTTTTATAACGACACAGCCTTATTTTGAGTTAGATCAGTGCCTTCCGTTTGGATCTATACAATTTTCGCAACAACTAGCATTACAGAATGTTAATTAAGTTTTACGTGTCGACAGGGCGTTCATTTATATATTTTTATAATAACATATATCTCCATCACCACTCTTCGCCACCTTCTCTCTGATTGACCGAAATTTCAACCTTGTAGTAAACNCGACAAGCCGCTAAAGAGAAGATTTTTAATCACTTTTATAACGACACAACCTTATTTTGAGTTAGATCAGTGCCTTCCGTTTGGATCTATACAATTTTCGCAACAACTAGCATTACAGAATGTTAATTAAGTTTTACGTGTCGACAGGGCGTTCATTTATATATTTTCATAATAACATATATCTCCATCACCACTCTTCGCCACCTTCTCTCTGATTGACCGAAATTTCAACCTTGTAGTAAACATTCCACCGAATAATGCACACAGCCAATTCACGAAAACGTTCAAGAATATTGTTAGCAGTCGGCTAATCTTTCACAGAACAATCCATACTAGCGACGATGCAAGACTGCAGGACTCTTCCAAGGAAACTTCCATGGTAGCACACAGGCTTTATTCATTTGTTTCCTGAAGGTGAATAACAATATACAGAATCTGACGGAAATCATATTCGCTAGCAGAAAACCGTAATAATAGCTGTTAGGAATAGGAAATTCTGTAACTTGTAATGCTGGTCAACTGAAATTTATATGTATTCCTACTCTTCCACACGAGTAATTCCATCTTTACCCACAGGTTAGGCTGTGCGGGTTACTGCGTGTTGTTCAGTAGCTTTGCTGGATGTCGTAAATAAATGATTGTAAGTACTGAACTAATAATAAATCGAAAATTTTAGTTAATCCACACGAATTGAAAACAAAACGTGTGTGGCAAAATTTTTTTTTTGCACATGAAGGATATTAAAAGTTATAAAAAAATTGCTGTATTCAAATTTCAAACAGTTTCTTGTTCTGAATGTCAACATATTCTTCCAAAATGTTTTGTAATAACTTTTTTTGTGTGTGACTTCTGCTTACTAAATTATTTAATTTATGATTTATAAATTTATTTTTCTACAAACCGAATCGATGGATTCAGAAAAGCTAATTTAAAAAAATATTATTTGGAATTTATGGGCGAGAGAAATACATTCTCATATGTATAAGCAAAATATTTTTTTTTTTCCAATGGCAATGACAACATTCAGCCTACTATAAAGACCTAACATGAATTCGACTTGAAATAGTTTACAAAATCTCTGTTATGTGAGATAAAGAACACTCAGACTTTCGTACATAATTGCGTCTTTTTATGTTTACGTGNTTTACAAAATCTCTGTTATGTGAGATAAAGAACACTCAGACTTTCGTACATAATTGCGTCTTTTTATGTTTACGTGATGTACAGAGAAGATAAGACACGCAATCTATTCCCACAAAAGATTTCGTGTGAACAACGGTGACAGGAAAGACTACACAAGTGTGCCAGTAGCTAATCTACCAAGACAACATGAGATTAAGGACCATTATGCGGTACCGACAAAGACCCCATTATCGGTTAGAAACTGGAAACAACAGCTTGACTACTAAAAATTAAGCCACTTTAATCTGCATTGTAGTATTATGGCTAATCACCAAGAACTCTATACTCATAAAGATCTTAATCACAACCGGTCTCACACTTAATCAAGCTATCTGAAGTATTTAGTCCAGTTAAACATTATAGAGCATATATGGACTTTGATGAGACAAGAGAGTAGAAGTAGAGAAATCGTGGCTGTGGCAAGATTCATCACTGTGTTTGGATGGTGGCCATGTTGGATTTATCTTCTCTTTTTACCTTAAGCTCTTCCACACACACACCCTCCCCCAACTTCCTTTTCTCAGCTCATTCGTAACAGCCTCTCCATCCTACAAATCTTCGCCGCTTTAAAGCTAGGCAAGTTATGTTCTCGTCTAAAAATCAAACGAAATTGATTGATATATATAATTAACCAAATTTCGTTTTTGCGAAGGCAAGAGTTTTTTTTTNTCTAAAAATCAAACGAAATTGATTGATATATATAATTAACCAAATTTCGTTTTTGCGAAGGCAAGAGTTTTTTTTTTCTAATTTTAGTACGCCTGTCCCTAATAATGAACAATGAAGCCACTGGCTCTGCTCGTAACTGCCTGTCTGCCAAATGGTCCTCCTATCTAATGGTGTGTGAGAAGTCGTCTAGAAAANTCTAAAAATCAAACGAAATTGATTGATATATATAATTAACCAAATTTCGTTTTTGCGAAGGCAAGAGTTTTTTTTTCTAATTTTAGTACGCCTGTCCCTAATAATGAACAATGAAGCTNCAAGAGTTTTTTTTTTCTAATTTTAGTACGCCTGTCCCTAATAATGAACAATGAAGCCACTGGCTCTGCTCGTAACTGCCTGTCTGCCAAATGGTCCTCCTATCTAATGGTGTGTGAGAAGTCGTCTAGAAAAACAGAAGGCCACGCATGGTACTTTTCTTGTGTTCATTGCTGAAGCTCGAACAGCCCGAATCGTGCGTAATTTTGGACGCCATCCATCCATCCCGTCTAGCACTTTTATTGTGTCTAGCAATTATCGTGCGTGCTGAATCACATGCGCTTTTCTGACCATTTAAATTCGTCACATAAAGTAAGATGGCAGCGGCCTCGTACTATGTACGCACATGCGCCATCGCACGAAACTGATCGTTTGTATACATTATTTACCACCTTTAATGGTTATCGAGTGATTTTTGCAGAATGCACAAATCTAATAGAAATAGCATAATTTTTACATTTAAAGGCAGTGCAAGAAGTGTCATTTTAATAATATTAATAATACTTGCGCATGTGTGGAAGATATGATTTTAAATCTTCGTGTGCTCACAAAATATTACTGGTCGTAATTATGAGGGTAATATTATTATAATTTTTGATATCGAATACAAAAGCTAAAACAACATTAACTGAACTCGTAAGCAAAGTTCGCAAAGAAACGCGTGCTTACTTGTGTATATTTACGCCATAAAAAGTCGTATACAAAATAAAATTAACAACTTAATAACTTTTTCAAGTAAAGGCAAAATGACATCTAACTATACAGTGCTTAAGTCCTCTTCTCAATTTCTTTTGTAAACCTGTCTTGGCAGTTGTAGGGCGTGTAGCGTTAGGTACTACCAGTTTCACATTGACGGTTTGTAAATTTAGATAGCATCCCTCCCTTTCTTATGTATGGAGATTTTTTCGTGATTTAGCATTCATCTTCTTGACTGTCTATAGGGCCTGCGTTTCTTAACGCGATCGAAACTTCGAGAAATTCTTTAATGAATATTCTACTTGATGGCTACCTCGTGTGCTCTAGAAGGAAGAAGCCAAGTGCCATGTATTTCCACGTGTTCAGTTGAGGTGATTAGATTTTTTTTGCTGCCGGCCAAATTCAGAAAAATTTTATCCCCCGCATGTAACTTTTACAGTTGGATCGAGCATCACTTGGGGCGAAGTTTTGTGTTATTGGGTGTATGTATAGTCATGTATCCGCTAAGTCTTGAAGATGATTTTTAAATATTTTGAGATTTTCTGTCATCGATTTTTTTGTCACCACGTTTTAAATAGTTTTAAGGGGCCTCCAAAATTTACCGGAGCATTTTAAATGTTGTCAGCAACTAGTAACTTTCCACACAAATTATTTTCTCTTAAAACAGACGTATGGTGCAAGGAGCTGAACACAACTCTTCACATGCGAGGTTTGAGGTGAGGCATCAACTTCGAGAATGTTATATCGAAGTATTTCGAGTTATTTATGAAGTTAATCAAAATACTGTTTTGGAGATCACATGCAAGCACGTGGACTAATATTGGGGGTCCGGCAAGCATTAAGAGAAAGAAGGGAATGTTGTTAGACTGGACAAGTATTGGGGTACAAGCAAAAAGTTCTCGAAGTTATCAATGGCATTCGTCGAGAGCAACAATTTATTTTCAATTTGTACGAATTCAGGAATTTTGGTCGTTTGTGAGAGACAGAAGAATGTGGAGTTGTACAGCAGGAGTTAAAGGAATACGCGCGGAGAGGGTGGTTTAGAGGAGGGGTTATAATTGGTTGGGTAGGCGGAGATTATAAGATGCTAGAGGGGAAATTTGAAACTGCCATCTTTCAAATGCAATGACGGATCGTAGCTCTGAGCCATCAATATTTCCTTAGCCATTTAATAAATAATTTTCGTACTTTAAAACACTTCCCAGATTTTCATAAATTAATTTTTTACGACTTAAGAGTCATTAGTATAACAGGCTCTATCAGAAAGAGATTATTCGATTTTCAGCTACAATTTTGGGTAGTGATTTTAATGCAGGGCAAGAGAGGTTCCAAAGCAATTTTATCGATTCAACTGAATTTACACAATGCATCCCCTTGCTCATGGAATATATCATTTTCGTATTTCAAAACACTTCCCAGGCTTCCACAAATTCATTTTTACTGTTTAAAAGTCATTAGTATAACGGACAGCACCAGAAAGTGCCTTTTCGATTTTCAGCTACAATTGTGGGTAGTGGTTCTAATGAATAGTTAGAGAGGTTCCAAAACAATGTTAGTGATTCAACTGCATTTAAATAAATCTCTTATCTTCTCACTATGCCAATATTAAAAACTAATTAAATTATGAGGAAATTGAAAATCACATTAGACATAAATTTGAGAGCCATTTTTTATTTTTCACTGTCGTTACTGTTAATTAACGAGCTTTATTATCACTCTCCATTCTTTCTNTATATATATATATATATATATATATATATATATATATATATATATATACACATACCGTTTTTACACAAACATTTTAACACACTACAATCAACATTGTCATTACCACTATAATTAAGCATTATAATTGAAAAATGAAAACCAGGTGCCCGTTCTTACAGAAATTTATGAGAGTGGGAAAGAACACGGTTAATGTAACAGGCGTCTGGCGTGGTGAAGAAGACTAGCGGTTGAAATCAATCTTAACAAATGTCCCCTGTCCTTAACTGCGCATAATTTTAAGTAAATACCGACTGGGATACCAACATGACTGCTGGCAACGAACTGAAAAAAGTAGTTTCACGTTTTAATGTCTCATTAAAAGTGCAATGACCAAAATATTTCTGCTGGTGAAATTAATTTACTTTTATTTTGCGAACGTTTGAGCAAAATTCATCTCAAAGAAACATTATTTCTGTATCATTTTCACAAGAGATTATTGATGAATACCAGTGAATATGTGCACGTCACTTTTGATTTGAACCTGTGGTGGAAGGATACATACTGGACAAAAAAAATGAGCATAGTTTCAAAACAATGCGAATAAATGTGTTGCTCAGTAAAACGTAATGGGAATCAGAGATAGAATGTGATAGCGACCGAAGGATAGATTTGATGATAAAAAAAATGATAACCAAATAAACGTACGCTTTGGACAAAATCGCACGTATGTGCAGTGAGTGGCAGTAAAGGGGCTCAGAAGCATTGCCAACTTACCCACTTGTCGAGCATCCACGAGGCGGGGCAGATGAGCACGAAGTAGATGATCATGAAGCAGAGCGAGCTCATGTCGACGACGAAGCTGCTGACGCCGTAGAACTTCTGCACGATGTTGGAGATGATGGAGAACTGCACCCACTGCATGCCGTTCACCGTCGAGTACAGCACGAAGATGGCGAGGATGATCCACCTTCTGGCGAACACGCGGTACTCGGGCTCCTTGAGCTTGCCGTCGGGGATGGGCTCCATCGCCTCCGCCACCACCTTCTCCAGGAAGTAGCTGGGCGGGGGCATCTTCTCCACCGTGGAGGATCGTCTCCGAGGTACGGACACCATGTTAGCTGCTTGACTCGGTCGGTCTGCAACAGCGAGCGGTCGACGGGCGTGTAAGGTGCTTTATGCGGACGGGGTCGGTCACGTTATCGCTGGTAGTTAAGTGGCCTTGTGGCGCGGCGGTCGACGATAACACGCACCTCGGCGCTCTCGAGCACCCCTATTGTCTTACAAGAGCAGCCGCTCCCCCTCTCCGCCAGCGAGCGGACATTTCTGGAGTCTGTTCGAGGTTCCTTCCAACTTTCCTGAAGCCCTGCCAAAGTTCTACTTCCAGGATATTCATCCGCCTCACGAGAACAAAGCTTGACTAAGTCTAGAAAATTAAACCAAAGGGAAAACGCACCGGATTCGTGCGCACTCAGTGAAATATTATTTTGTTTAAGAACTGTTTCTTACCAGGCATTACCAACACACATATTTTCTCCCTGTTTTTATTAATATTGATTATTAATAAAATATTATGTTAACACAAGTATAAAACACTCGTGACGGATTAAATATTTAGGAAACATTCAAACACGTCAAACACGGGGAGATTTTCCAGAGGTTTGATCAAGAAAGTGTGAATAACCCGCAAACAGACTATACACGTCTCTTGACGACCAAGTAAATCGTCCGTCAGTGGTTGACGCCACCCCTTTTCTTAAACTTGCGCCTTTGAAATCATTAGTAGCGAGAAGTTAGCAATAGTTCTGGCATTTTTCCACCCAAGATGCATGTGCGTGGTTAAGGATTGACCGACGCCTCTTAGCTGCAGACCCTTGGGCCATAGATACCGTGTTTAAATCCCGCGTAAGTCAGTTTTTTTTGTGTTAAATTCATGTTAACACTGTACGCAAGCTACCCCGTGATTGATCTCATTGTGTAAAACGCATTGGAAAAATACTTTGTGGTTGCCACAAAGCGATTTGTTGGTATTCGCCCTGCCAAATTATTTTGTGATGAACAAAAAAAATTCGTTAGTTTGCCTCACAAAATTTTTGTGGCTACAAAAATTTTTGTTTTCTCCACAAAAAACGTTTGGCAGCGTGAATCCCAAAAAAACACTTTGTGTTCGCCACAACTCATATTTTTTCAGTGCATGGATGATAGAAGCAATAAGCGAAAAACAAAACACGTAATCGGGGCGAATACTGTGAACATTTGCAGCTCTTACTCAAGGAGAGGACCGTGGCACAGCTGCGCTGTATCGCTCTAAATTAGCAATACATTTTACGGTAGTGAAAAAGAAGTAGTTGGTTTACTACTTTCACTGCAAAATATTTTGTCTGCTATGCAATTGTCAACACACAGAAAAAAAAAATTAATTTTTTCAGTATAATAGGTGAAGTTGTGCGGGATTGAAATATTACGCTGTTTTGGGTAGTTGTAAAGAGGCAGAGTGTTCTAATACTAGTTCGTAATATTTTCCTTTATTCATATTACATGCCAACCACGTATTAAGAAACTGTGCCTGTATCCCCCTGAGTCCCAATAGAGAAACGTTAAATCATATACAGTGCATATAATTGGGATCAAACCGATGACATTTTGAATGTGAAACCCCGGTCCTCCAACCAATGACATTAGATACAGTTTTATGGACAGAATTAAAAACATAGGTTCCCCACGGATTCAAACCCTTAAAATCTGAAAAAATACTTCGAAATATAACGAAATAAAAATATTAAACTTCCAAATTGCTCCTAAAACATGCTTACAAATGGGTAGAGAGTGGATCAAATGAGAATATTCTCTCCTGGGGCAGTCTGAGGGGTAGAAGCGCCGAAGGGGAGGTGTTTGGTGATGAAGACGAGGAGAGGGGGTACTCAGGGGGAGAGCAGCTGTGGTTGTAATGTGTGAGCTGAAAACATAGTTTGCAGTTTCCCACGTTAGTCCGCGCGTGCCACTGGCCGATGTTTTTACTCTGGTCGATACACATCCGCAGGAGCCAACCAAGTGTCCTTACTCAAGTGAAGACGACTTAACTAATTCCCCTCCTCCCCCCTAAATTCACGCCGCTTTCAGAGGAATAGACTAGCTCCATCAGTTTGGTGCTTCTGCTCATTATTTTATTCTCATTTGGATCGCACTTTAACTGTGACAGTGGTAGAAATTATTCCTTGAGTATGGTGTGGGTGTATCATTGCTGGGCATCACACTTACTTCGCAAAAGTTTAGTCCAAAAACATATTACAATAATAATCAGTAATATTTTATCTACGATATTTAAAATGTTTTGCAGACTCATTCTCAGTTTATACACACGAGCCATGACCGCTTACTTCTGTATAGATTAATTCGAATGATAACGAAACGTTACCACAGCCGTCTGCTAAACGTGACAGGTAGACAGATACGTATCAGATACCAAGCCTTTAGAATCACACATTAAAATGGTTTCAACACAAAATTTATCATAATTTTGGATAATGTATCGAACATTGCCCTATCTGCGATAAAACGAAGTGTACTTTGATAGCGCGCTGATTGAGAGGCAACGTTTCACATTGGCACGCAAAGAAAACGTGCGTAGTCTATAACAGCAAGATAAAATATTAACAGACACTCTGATGGCGGAACTAAAATAATTTTAAACCATAATTTTCATTTGAGGGATCAATATCGACACCTTGCCTCCCTCACTGAGAAAAAGGTTTTGTTGAATCAAACAAAGTTTGTTTGGCGCAAACTATTTGTTTTGCTGTTCTTATTTGATTGCCCCAAACAAAAATTTCGTCGGTGCAGCCAAATATTTGTTTGGATCAACGTACATTGAAAAGTTTCAGTTATATAAAAATACATGGAAGCCCGACTGGGATCAGAACCCAGATCATCTGCTCCTGAGCGCTACACCTTCGCAACCTGAGCTATACTAACTACTGAATAAATTGTAATCCTTTTAAATGCATGCATTTCAAATACTGGACAACGTGCGCAAATAGTTATTTCTAATACTGTACAACGTGCGCAAATACATATTTCAAATACTGGACAACGTGCGCAAATACGTATTTCTAATACTGTACAACGTGCGCAAATACATATTTCTAATACTGGACAACATGCGCAAATACATATTTCTGATACTGGACAACGTGCGCAAATACATATTTCAAATACTGGACAACGTGTGCAAATACATATTTCAAATACTGGACAACGTGCGCAAATACATATTTCAAATACTGGACAACGTGCGCAAATACATATTTATAATACTGGACAACGTGCGCAAATACACATTTCAAGTTTTTCAACTTTACTTTTTAGCTTCCTGTTGAATTTGTTTTATTAGTGTGTTTATATATATATATATACCATTATTTTAAGTATCAATAAATGCACCAACCAACCTGTTCCTATCCTAATTGTCACAAAANTATATATATATATACCATTATTTTAAGTATCAATAAATGCACCAACCAACCTGTTCCTATCCTAATTGTCACAAAAATACAAACAATCTTTCGAGAAGTATTTTCGAACGAAGGCAATCAAATGAGTGGCCAAGCAAATATATAAATTTGATTCAACAAAACATTTAGTTGACAGTATAATTTATTTTCGCCCAACAGATATATTTCGTTTATTTAGGTATGCATTTTATTATATGAACAAAACTAATTTTGTTGCTTTTCAAGTTTTGTTTACTCAACAAAATATTTTGTTGGGGTCTTTATACGCAAGATATGCTGTCTTAGCGGCATTTAACATAACATTTTAAGAAGAAGACCTTATCATTTACAGCAGAGTGAAAAGATAAAGACGTTTCTCATGACACGTGAGCAAATAAAATTTTTTTTATGGGATCTTTCATAAATAAAATTTATCCTCATAACATTCATTCGCTTCAGAATTGTTTACTGGCAGCAAATTCAAACTGTTGAGTTGAGGGATTTGTAGAGGGATTAACGAATAAGTCTTAAGTGATCACGCCGGATTAATTGAGGTAATGAGCGACGAAATACCAAGGTGAGGGAAACGGGAGAACACAGAGAAAAACCGCCAACCAACAGCAACATTCGCCACGTTTTCCCTACTTGAAAAATTAATTTCTTATAAAAATAAATGGTGTGTGTAAATCATTGTACGCTGCTTGGCAAGCTAAATGGGCCGGTAAACCTGTAACGTCACACCTGAGGCTGTGCACGTCGCTACAAAATAAGTACGTCACATTTGACTGTGCACTTATAAATTTTGCCCGCTGTAATCACGGAAGCTTCGCTGATTGACATAGTCATTGTATTCTGCTAACTAATAAAATAATTCCTTACTCAAAAGAATAATTTTTGGTACTAAAATAACTTTGATACCTTTATTATCCTCGGTCACGTAATTTGCAAACTCCTAATTTAGATTGTTTAATCTTATTTGTGGCTCTTAATACCTGCCCACGCGTGTGCGAGCAGGAAAATTTACAGCTCCAACATGTGCCAATAGCTAGCTCAAAAGAATGGATCTATTATCTGATTGCATTCGACAGTTTATTCCCTTCAATAACACGACGCATCAGCTGCTCCTCGGTATAGTGAACCCGATCGACTATATATTCTCTTGTCGGTGAAGCCCCACTGGAAGTTTGATTGCGAACAACAAGTTATTGTTTCGCGAGGTTGTGGTAAAAGCAGATGTGACCGGTATCACGCACATTAACCCAAGTCAACTGTACCTGTATCAGATAAAGGCGCCGCTATCTTCCTCTGTACAAAGTTTGTGAAAAATGGGGAGCATCGATGATTATCGATGCTCCCCATTCTTCAGCGGACGATTATAATCGTCCGCTGAAGAGACTCTTAGCTACCCTACAGAAACCGTTATCGCAGCACGCCCGCCCACAATGCGAAGAGTGTTTCTCAGAGCGACAATTAATTACCAGCGTCAAAACTAGGCGCATGGACACTTTCAGATATGGGCCGATTCGTTAGAATGAACATATTAAAACAGCATTGTAAAACATATTTGTGTTTAATAAGGCGCTACTGAAACCAACCATTGAAAAAAAATTTCTCTGCGCTTGGTAAGGGTCAGTTCGTAAGACTAAACAGATTGTGAAATATTATACAGGATAAATTAATCGTGTTTAATAAAGCACTTCTCAAATAAAATTAAAAAAATATCCCTGCTCGTAACTGCAACTGGCGTGCTTAGATCTATATTGGCAGAAAATTAGCAGAGTTAGTTCCTCGCCCTAACCTCCAATTAAAAGTGCAATGTTTAAATTGGCAGTGAAAGAAATCGGTTTATTTTTGTTTTCTACACATCAGAGTAAAAACTTACGTAAGTGTAACATAGTGTTTTTTTTTTACGTTTACGCGTCGGGGTCGGTTCTTCCACCTTGACTTCACGTTTGATTTCTATGCGACCATCGTCCCCGTAACATGGTTTTCTTCTAATTTTGTCTAGCCGGAGGGTAATAGGTTTGAGAGCCTCCTCCCTTCGATTCTCGACGGCCATTCTGTTATTTTTACGCGAATAAGAATTTGGTCCGTACCGCCTCGATCGCTCGCTGAAGCTCGCTCACTAATTTGGTTCGGTTATCCATCGTTCACTGAGTGAAAAAGGCATTTGTTACATGTGCGTGTATATATATCGAAAAAGTAATTTCAGAAAATTTTCTGAAATCGATTTTCTGAAATTACTTTTTCGATATTTTCAAGGTGTTCGACACACGTATCCAATTTCTTCTTGCTATACCTCGCAACATCAGTTTTCGCAGACAGTTTGGACATTAATACATTTTGTATGTCCTTCATTTCTTCTCGTCTCTGCACGTCCGAAACATTGATGAGTGATGAGGTCAATTATCCGCGCCTCCACGGTCGCTATGCGTTTGTCGACCACCACCAAATCTTCAACCACTTAATTTTTCACACTNCAATTATCCGCGCCTCCACGGTCGCTATGCGTTTGTCGACCACCACCAAATCTTCAACCACTTAATTTTTCACACTTTACAATTTTTGACCGATCAGGGACAAGTATTCTCTGCATGCAATGGCGAAGCAATTCTGCCCACATTCAAGGTCAACGTGGCGATCGATGACGTCAAATTTGGAATTGCTTCCGTGACTCATGGTTGCATTTGTAGGATAAACTGATCGAACCAACGCCTGTACCTGCCTTTATGTGGCGAGCAGTCCTTTACGATCACCAATATACCGAGCTTGTCTTTCCAGCACAAAGAACACACATCTTTTAATTCTGCTAATGTCATGTCCGTATTTATGTGATCGTCGTAAACAAGACGTAAATTACTGTCGTCCATGCGGAACAAGACGAGGAAATTCGCATTGTCGCGAAGCAGTTGTTTAGGTACACGGGAAGAAGTTTGACTGAGGTACTCGCAGTCCACGTTCGCGTGCTGTCCCATGCTAAAGTATTCTTGAATATAAGTTGGTTTTTCGCAGGCAGTGTCATCGCAGACAAGTAGCGAGTTTGGAAGAGTTTCGTTTGGAGGCACCATCTTCTCGTTTTCGCTGCAGGGGCGATAACCCATGTCATCCACGGCCTGCAGTATTTGTGCTAATCGCTGGTATTTCGGTTTCTGGAGCGATTTTGAATAAACGTATACGTTCTCNCCACGGCCTGCAGTATTTGTGCTAATCGCTGGTATTTCGGTTTCTGGAGCGATTTTGAATAAACGTATACGTTCTCGAACCGGAGGGCTGTTCGGTTCTTCTAGCAGGCTCAGTAGGACGCATGTTTTCTCACACCTCGCGCCCTATTAGGCAACAGCGCACCATGACGTGATTCGTACTCGGTTTCGGCATCTTCCCCGGTTATACGCACGGGGAAACTAATGCCCTGCTCGATTACCTCCATTATACTGAAACACAACTGTANGCATCTTCCCCGGTTATACGCACGGGGAAACTAATGCCCTGCTCGATTACCTCCATTATACTGAAACACAACTGTATAAAATAAGAATATTTATTGTTTGCTCGCTCAGTTTAATTCAATGCACCGTTGGGTAAAGAGGGTGAAATCTGGGATCGTCGATTCACTCGTCAATAATCTCCCGTTTGAACTCTACAATCCAGGATACAGCTACTGTGGGCTGGGTACAAAGCTAGCTGAAAGGCTGTCACGCAACGAGACGGGCATAAACGCCCTGGAAGAAGTGTGCAAGCAGCACGTCATCGCCTATTCCCAGCAAAAGAATCTTGAAACCCGACACCAGGCAGACAAGACACTTGCACAGAGGGCCGACGAAATAAGAAAATCAGCAATCGCCAAGCTCGGAAGAAAAATAGCCGTCTGGGGCGTATCCAACATCATGAAAGCCGAAGTTAAACTAGGCATGGATCTACGTGCAATCAAAAGGCAATCACAGCGCCCTCGAAGGACCAAGAGTATAAGGAAGGAAAGGTAGGGTGGCTCCTGCCTGCACTGATACCTGCAATAGTCGCTCTGGTGGTTATCACCGGAGCAGTCACGAATATCGTGAGCACCGTGAAGCGTGCTTCGAACGATCGAAAACAGATAGAGGAATCCCGCCGCCATAACAGGAAAAGTTTTGGGTTTTCAAGGTCAAATGTCACGTGCGTCAAAGATCACCGACATCCAACATGGCGGACAAGACGACCGCCGGGGGACCGGAATGACAGAGCATGAGCAGATCCGATCTCCGGTCCCAGGTTCCGATGTGCCAGAACATACTAAATTATTTTACTTACGCCAGACAACTTCCAGTACATTCTGCACATAACAATATTTCGAAAGTAATTAAGTGCTTTTTCAAAGTGCTGTAGCCTGAAATATGCAAACTGAATATGTACATTATCTGTATTGTAATTATGATGAATCAAACCAGAGAGAAAATGGGTGGGTTGTTAATGCCCAGTAAGAAGTAGTTCTGATGCATAAAATGCACGAATGTGGTGCCTTGTCCCTTTGGCGTAATTTTCTAGATTTGGTAAAGCTTTGTTTGCATGAGGCGCAGGAATAGCATGCAAATAGAACTTCGGCAGGTCGTCAGAAAGGTTGGAAGAAACCATGAAAGGCCTATAAAAGGTATCGTCACGCCATNAAAATAGAACTTCGGCAGGTCGTCAGAAAGGTTGGAAGAAACCATGAAAGGCCTATAAAAGGTATCGTCACGCCATTTCGCATTTGTGCACTCATCTGTTCTGTGGCGCTACCGTAGTTTTGTGGGTTAGCTACACCCTGGATACGTAGTACCTAGGTATCTAACCGTCCAACTATTTACGGAATCAGCAAAAATCGTTATTGTAAAAGGTTTTCGGTAGCTAAGAAGCACTCGCCAGTCAAAGCGGGAAGTGAATATATCGCAATTCCGTGTACAGCACACAGGCGTTGTAAACAAAACGAAGTTTTACTTTCGTGGCTGGTATCTGGTTGTCGTATACGTAGCTTCGTTTGTTGATACACATTCGTCGCATTGGGATTCGAACTCTTCAGTTTTTGTGCCCTTTATCTTGATACTTTCCGCAGACGGTTCTTTTGTGTCATTGGAATTGTATTTTTTCCTCCGTTTCTGCTACGGCACGCTAGTATTTGATAATATATATAATATATATGTATATCAATCCAAAATAAGCAAAGTCGGTGAAGTTGGTCGGCGTCTGGTACTTACGTCATGGGACGTGTTCCTCGGAAGTAGGTATGGCTCGCCCGCTGTCCTGCCTGGCTTAAGGTCCCTCGATGACTAGAGACAACCGCACCGCGGCCTTTGTAGTCTGCGACTGCCCCGTGTGCGTGCAACACTGCACTATCATACATATACTCCCATATTCCCCTAAAATACATTCCCCTTCGCCCCACCCCCCGACCGCTCCAACCTACAGTATTTACACTTCGCATTACCGGGTGTTTTCTTTGCGAATTCTGAACACTGCATTGTCGTCACTTGCTATAGTTTGCTGAGGCGGCTCTAATGAGTGCTGCAAACATGCCTCTCGTTTGATTGCGCACGAATAACGAGTCTATATTTATTTCACAATTTGCATTTGCCGTTTGTTTCGTCTAAGGAATCTCACGTTTCCAGAAGAATATGCTAACAACACCTGTTCACATCACTTATATAGTGACTTGGTATGTATGGTCAATGGCATCAAACATTTTGAATGTGTTATAGGGGCTATGCCAAATCGAGTAAACAGTGGAAATATTATAATTACATTTTCAGAAGCTCTTTAAACATTTAAGTTATGAAAATACCAACGTATTTCGAAATTGCACAAATTATAGGTTTTAAACTCTTATATAATTAAATTTAAAGGAGTACCGAATGTTCTTGTAAGATCATGACTGCAGATAAAACACGAATTGTGGCGAAGAAGGCATTGTTTCCCAAGTCAAAGTATACCGTAATGAATATGAATTTGGCTCGCTCTTTAAGTTGGTTCTGACGGGGCAGAAAAATTTACACCCAAACATTTTTATAGCAGTTCTGATTGGTAAAGGGGCTAAATATACCTGCACAAAACAATTACACGAACATAATTAAACATGAAAATATGCTTACTTTTAGAGTAGGAAAGAAAATTATATTATCAGGACAGGAGGTAAAAATTCAAGCATTTATGGAATAAAGTATCTTCTTTTTAGTACTTCGGGTTACCAACGTGGCTGCGTATTTAACAGTGTTTTTCCAAATTTGAATTACAGCTAACACGTGTATACGGGTGTTATTTTACAGTAGATGCGCGTTTATGTAGGTTTAATACGTAAACTGCTTTCTTTCCCGATCATACGGACAGTCTAAAACTGAAGTGTTAACAAGTCCAAGTAAATAAAATGTTAACACGAGTACACTTTTACCTTTCCGCTGCTCTTAAAATACTTTTGATGATTACTTCATTTTGTTTGTCCTTTATGTAGGTTTATAACGAAATATCTGAAAATTATACACATTTTGATAGCCGGAAAAATAATTAACACATATTTCTTACCTACAGCACTGCGGGGACCAGAAGAAAAAATTGGTATTGGTGTTGATTGTGAAAATAATTGTATATGTGTACTGGTTATAGGTCAGTTTGGTCTGTTTTTTNAAAAATTGGTATTGGTGTTGATTGTGAAAATAATTGTATATGTGTACTGGTTATAGGTCAGTTTGGTCTGTTTTTTCCATCGCCAGTAGGTCTATAGAAGATTTTCAATTTGTACTGGTTCGAAAAAAAAATATACTTAAATTTTNTTTTTTTCCATCGCCAGTAGGTCTATAGAAGATTTTCAATTTGTACTGGTTCGAAAAAAAAATATACTTAAATTTTCGCTGATGCACGAAGGAATTAGTCTCGCGAAGTCTTGGAGTACGCATATAATATTGTATTAAGGCAGTGGCATAACAGCATAAGCAGTTTTTTAATTTACAGATTAATGAAAATTCCGCTAGTCTCAAATTAAAATCCATAGCATCTGCGTTTCGAGTTATGAAGCGTACTCCAACTGCACGACCAGTCGATCCATCGATGCTCGCTGAAAATCGTTTGCGTGAAGTAACTTTCGTGAGATGGTTTACTCTTCCACTGACAGCTTTCGGAGCTGCGTCATCCCACTGACCAATCAGGAGGAACGTAGACGAAGAAGTTTACTTTTCGTGTGCTTCTCTTCACTCTGTTCGGGTGTTAGAATATTGTGATAAATACGTTGAGCAATGGTTTTGTTTGCCGTGTATCAATACCTTTGTACGTGGAAGGCTTTCTGGTCGTCGCTGCTGAATCTCCACCATTTTAGATCAAAATAACTCTAGGATTTCCTGTTTATGAAATTGACAACGCCGAACTCTGTGCCAAAGTGTAGCTAAGGAATCTACTACTCGATCAAGTCAAGTGTTAATCCGGAAAACACGTGAACTACACAAGGTCACGCCGTTCTCTTCCTTCCTTCTTCTTTTACNTCAAGTCAAGTGTTAATCCGGAAAACACGTGAACTACACAAGGTCACGCCGTTCTCTTCCTTCCTTCTTCTTTTACATGTCCCTTCCTCATCGAGGATAAGATAAAGCTCTCGGCTGTGGGTGTCAGAGGTAGCCTTGCCTGTGGATGTGCACGATAAAATGATTGGGCCTGTCCGTCATGTTGTGACAACCACAACATTGGAAACTTAACCTCTCAAAANGATGTGCACGATAAAATGATTGGGCCTGTCCGTCATGTTGTGACAACCACAACATTGGAAACTTAACCTCTCAAAATTAAAATGATAGTATTGTATCAGAGCATGTTGATATTAGCCTGAAAGTTTAGCATCATTAGTTGTTATTTGTTTAAAAACTTCCACATTTTACATGCATTGAATACGCAAACCTGCCTCAACATTTTCAATGTTTTAGGTGTCAAAATATGGCGATGGACGAAAAAGGAACTTCAATGGGTTCGTAGCGTGCCATTTTCTGTTATTCCTACCTCCACGGCGTCACGTGTCGCAGTGACCAAAGTTGTGGCACAGTGCTGACTAATTCACGTTGCCGTGTTGATGTTTATGTGTGGGCTGGTTTCTGTAGAAGTTGCTTCAATTCATGTCGACAGCTGTACACACGCTTGCGCAGACAGCTGTGGCTATTTACTTTTCAGGCACTCGCTGTTGTACTTTCCCTCTCAACAGCAACACTAGCGCTCGAGACTCGACCCTCCCCGGCATCACACTTGGCTTGGTCGGGTAGTANCTTTCCCTCTCAACAGCAACACTAGCGCTCGAGACTCGACCCTCCCCGGCATCACACTTGGCTTGGTCGGGTAGTACATTCGATGTGGAAGGTTCTGGGTACAGACACCGACCAGGTGGACCAACAAATATTTGTTATATCCTTTGCCGCAGATTATTTTATTTATTATGTGAACCATTTCTAGATAGATAGATTAGGGTCGTTAAAAGTATAAATTAATTAACAAAAATAAATAAAGATAAAACAGGAATAACAAACGTAAGTGCCGCACAGATAGAGACAAACGCATTCNTTAATTAACAAAAATAAATAAAGATAAAACAGGAATAACAAACGTAAGTGCCGCACAGATAGAGACAAACGCATTCTCCACTGCGTTAAAATTCACACTAATTTATAACTCAAACAATCGGTCCAAGAACGAAATATTACAATTGTTTCAAAATATATCTTGTAATTATTGAGTTACTTACGGAGGAATACTTTTGATATAATTCTAAGCAATCTAAATACTGCAGATTGGAACTGTTGTCATACAAATTAAATCGAAAGGTTGCGCGAAGCAATGATAAAGGTTCCTCAAGAATCTGGAAAAACTTTCAAAGGTTTTTCAAAGGTCGATTTGAAAAGTGTTCAAAACCGTGAACAGCATAACAACATGGAATTGGCTGCCATGGTATAATTTATAAGTCACTGAATGGACAAAATGGAATGACGGTGTGAACGAAATAATCGCGAGAAAACTTACCAGTTAAGGGGGATCAGTCCCCGCAATTTTGGGTTTTTTAAATTTTTTCAAAACATGCATTATAGATTTTGTATTGAATTTTACAGAACGACACCACACAGGACATCATTCCTTTGTACATTTTCTGAAGTTGGTATTGCTTTACTACTGTGGATAGTGTAACTTCTGTAGTCGCCCGCACGAAAAAGNTTTGTACATTTTCTGAAGTTGGTATTGCTTTACTACTGTGGATAGTGTAACTTCTGTAGTCGCCCGCACGAAAAAGCACTTACTCATTCTCAGCTCTTACTAGTTAAAAATTAATAAAGGCAGTGACAAACTAACAACTTGATAAAGCTTGAGCAGCTATTATTTATGCTTTCTCATGCGAAAAATTTCACTAAACCAACTTCAATGAAATTATGACGAAACATGGATAAATTCAAAATGGCGGGGACTGATCTTCCTTAAACGTGGCGTTCTTCACGTTTCCCGCTCGCGGGAGCAATTGAAAGCTTTTTTACAGCATAGATTAAAGATGGGGTAGACAGATTTTTCGTCTTCTGCGCATGTACCTAACACTGACCTACCCCACACCAACACAACTGCCAAAGTCACATGTTCAACAAAGATCAACGTATGTGTTTATATTTCAATTGTCATAAGGCAAGCCCTCCTGTAAGAATAAAAAAGTTTTACCAACTTGAATATAATCAAATTGCATTAAGATTGGTTAGAGAAAGTATACAAACACCTCAAAGCCGTTATTTACATAAACAGTGATCTTACTTAAAATTCTATTCACATAGTTTATGATGGTCGTATTGGTAGAAAAGCAGTTCAATGTTGGGACAGAGAGACTAGTTATGCGCAGCTAGCGTTATCCCTCTACCCATGTTCACTCTACACTTTGCAGCAGGCAGTATATTTATGGATTCGAGGGAAANTCAGCTAGCGTTATCCCTCTACCCATGTTCACTCTACACTTTGCAGCAGGCAGTGTATTTATGGATTCGAGGGAAAAGTTACCCTAGTATAGTTTTCTACCACTAACATGAAAAAAAAAGTACTGTATCCAAACAGGAGCAAACTCTTTTCAAATGTGCAAATATGTGATTAACTTATTTAAAACTGAAATAGTTAAAACTACTCGAATCGGCGAAGAGCAGTAAAAATCTTTCTTGGGATTCAGTGGCATATCACTAAACAAAACAATGGCTTAATTAAATTTATTTACAATATTGCTGTGGGCCTTACGTTAAACCATCTTCGTAACGTTGTAAAAATGGCGGATTGAACAGTGATGATCACAAAAATTTGAGCCCCTGTAATTAAATTATGAGACNTCGTAACGTTGTAAAAATGGCGGATTGAACAGTGATGATCACAAAAATTTGAGCCCCTGTAATTAAATTATGAGACATATAATCGGTTCCGTATTTGATATATACTAGCTTTTAAGATTTTAAAAGCTGTTTAAAGTTTACAGAATACCCATCTATTTCCGAAGTATTGAAATATTTTGACGTTGCGGAACCATTGCTGTCCGTTTGCTAATGAAATAGCGAGATTACTTAGTTCTGTTTAAGTACAGCAATAACTAGGAAGGGCCAACCTACACTCATTACGTTTCCTGAATGTTTTGAGCGCAAGTTCAATCAATAATAAAAATTTTTTTAAATTAATTATTTAATAATATGTTTATAAGGAGTACTATTTATGCAATGTATTATATACAAAATATAGAATTTTTCATATCAGACACCGATGTACGAAGGAAAGANCTTTCCCTCTCAACAGCAACACTAGCGCTCGAGACTCGACCCTCCCCGGCATCACACTTGGCTTGGTCGGGTAGTATATTCGATGTGGGAGGTTCTGGGTACAGACACCGACCAGGTGGACCAACAAATATTTGTTATATCCTTTGCCACAGATTATTTTATTTATTATGTGAACCACTTCTAGATAGATAGACTAGGGTCGTTAAAAGTATAAAATAATTAACAAAAATAAATAAAGATAAAACAGGAATAACAAACGTAAGTGCCGCACAGCTAGAGACAAACGTATTCTCCACTGCGTTAAAATTCACACTAATTTATAACTCAAACAATCGGTCCAAGAACGAAATATTACAATTGTTTCAAAATATATCTTGTAATTATTGAGTTACTTACGGAGGAATACTTTTGATATAATTCTAAGCAATCTAAATACTGCAGATTGGAACTGTTGTCATACAAATTAAATCGAAAGGTTGCGCGAAGCAATGATAAAGGTTCCTCAAGAATCTGGAAAAACTTTCAAAGGTTTTTCAAAGGTCGATTTGAAAAGTGTTCAAAACCGTGAACAGCATAACAACATGGAATTGGCTGCCATGGTATAATTTATAAGTCACTGAATGGACAAAATGGAATGACGGTGTGAACGAAATAATCGCGAGAAAACTTACCAGTTAAGGGGGATCAGTCCCCGCAATTTTGGGTTTTTTAAATTTTTTCAAAACATGCATTATAGATTTTGTATTGAATTTTACAGAACGACACCACACAGGACATCATTCCTTTGTACATTTTCTGAAGTTGGTATTGCTTTACTACTGTGGATAGTGTAACTTCTGTAGTCGCCCGCACGAAAAAGTACTTACTCATTCTCAGCTCTTACTAGTTAAAAATTAATAAAGGCAGTGAAAAACTAACAACTTGATAAAGCTTGAGCAGCTATTATTTATGCTTTCTCATGCGAAAAATTTCACTAAACCAACTTCAATGAAATTATGACGAAACATGGATAAATTCAAAATGGCGGGGACTGATCTTCCTTAAACGTGGCGTTCTTCACGTTTCCCGCTCGCGGGAGCAATTGAAAGCTGTTTTACAGCATAGATTAAAGATGGGGTAGACAGATTTTTCGTCTTCTGCGCATGTACCTAACACTGACCTACCCCACACCAACACAACTGCCAAAGTCACATGTTCAACAAAGATCAACGTGTGTGTTTATATTTCAATTGTCATAAGGCAAGCCCTCCTGTAAGAATAAAAAAGTTTTACCAACTTGAATATAATCAAATTGCATTAAGATTGGTTAGAGAAAGTATACAAACACCTCAAAGCCCTTATTTACATAAACAGTGATCTTACTTAAAATTCTATTCACATAGTTTATGATGGTCGTATTGGTAGAAAAGCAGTTCAATGTTGGGGCAGAGAGACTAGTTATGCTCAGCTAGCGTTATCCCTCTACCCATGTTCACTCTACACTTTGCAGCAGGCAGTGTATTTATGGATTCGAGGGAAAAGTTACCCTAGTATAGTTTTCTACCACTAACATGAAAAAAAAAGTACTGTATCCAAACAGGAGCAAACTCTTTTCAAATGTGCAAATATGTGATTAACTTATTTAAAACTGAAATAGTTAAAACTACTCGAATCGGCGAAGAGCAGTAAAAATCTTTCTTGGGATTCAGTGGCATATCACTAAACAAAACAATGGCTTAATTAAATTTATTTACAATATTGCTGTGGGCCTTACGTTAAACCATCTTCGTAACGTTGTAAAAATGGCGGATTGAACAGTGATGATCACAAAAATTTGAGCCCCTGTAATTAAATTATGAGACTTATAATCGGTTCCGTATTTGATATATACTAGCTTTTAAGATTTTAAAAGCTGTTGAAAGTTTACAGAATACCCATCTATTTCCGAAATATTGAAATATTTTGACGTTGCGGAACCATTGCTGTCCGTTTGCTAATGAAATAGCGAGATTACTTAGTTCTGTTGAAGTACAGCAATAACTAGGAAAGGCCAACCTACACTCATTACGTTTCCTGAATGTTTTGAGCACAAGTTCAATCAATAATAAAAAAATATTTTAATTAATTATTTAATAATATGTTTATAACGAGTACTATTTATGCAATGTATTATATACAAAATATAGAATTTTTCATATCAGACACCGATGTACGAAGGAAAGAACAACTTCTTAAGTAATATCTTCAGACACCATACCAACCCAAGATACAGACACTCGATTCATTCAACTTATTTACAAGTGTCTGTAAAAACTCCTTAATTGGCTTTTTAACAAGTATTATTTCATTGACTTAAACCATTAAGTTTATGTACTGTAGTGAGAGAGCCTATGATTTCGCGTAATGCTTCAGTACCAAGCTAGGAGTCATAAAACGTTGGGTTACATACTCAGGTGTAACTGCACGTCCCTTCGACCTAACACTTCCTGCGGATATCTGAGCCAATAGCGTGGAATTGGCACTCGGCTGACTTATTTCTGCGTGGCGGAGTAGACCACGATAAAGATACATGTCTGGGACAGCAGCCAATGAACAAATGACCTTTGCTCGATAGTGCGTACAGTATTTTGCAGTCTAGCTTGGTGCCGTTTTATAACGCGACGTTGTGCAGCCCCTCTCACAAACTAGTTCTGAAGGCAGTCCTGTCTGCAGCAGGCCTACGACGGCGTCACCTCATCCTTCAGATGGTGTTTGCATAAATACGCTGAGGCCGCGGTTGTGTGATGGTCAGACTACTCGCCTCCCACCTAGTCGAACGGGGTTCTATTCCCGGCGATGTCGCCATCCGGGTTTTCACACGTGAGAGTCGTGCCGGACGATGTCGCTGGTCGGCGGATATTCTCGGGGACCTTCCGTATCCCCTGCCATTGCATTCCGGCGCTGCTCCATGCTCACCTCGTTTCACCCTAATCAGCTCTCAAGACCTCGCTGTTAAGAGCAACCCTAACCTCTTCACNCTGCTCCATGCTCACCTCGTTTCACCCTAATCAGCTCTCAAGACCTCGCTGTTAAGAGCAACCCTAACCTCTTCACACCACTGTTCACTCATAAAAGTGAGCGATAAGGAATTTACTTTTCACGACAGATTAAAATTCGCAAATGGTAATATGTAACAAATGTTGCTTCATATTAAAAATAATTCCTTATATTTCAGTTATGTAATTTTTTATTTTAGCTAGTTTTCGATGGTTAAATTGTAAATCACGCTAGATCTGCCGTCAACCGTCCGTTGTCACCTGGTTTGCCTAAATGGTGATACATCTGAGCAGTATTAGAAATTTATATTTAATAAAAAAAAAAATAATAACAATAATATGCCTATGTTTTGTATATTGCTCTAACAGTGTGTATGGTATGTGTATATATTTTTTTAATGATGTCCCTTATGGCATTTAATCCTCTAAGTAATCAAAACAAACATCAATTTAATTTACCGTTTAAAATTGAAGTTAAATAGTTAGAAATTAGTGTAAAATAGACAGTATCCTGTAAAGTTGTTGTTACAAATTATATGTATGTAATATTTTGTTTAAAAATATTCACGAGTGTATCAGCAGTTGAGATTTATACCGTACATGTTACATTAATATTCTATTATACAATGTAATGTTGAGGAAGATAATTTCATTCTAATTTATTTTTAATTTAAGCTTTTGTGACAAGTTTCACATTAATATTTTGTATCTAGTAAAAGTCAGTTACGATTTTTGAAGGACGTTGCGACCGAATGTCACCTTTTATTTAACCGGCCTGGTAAGAGAGACGTTCGAGAAGCCGCTCTCGTATATTTTTGAAGAAATCGAAGGCCAAATAGAAATTGAAGGCCAAATATGTGTTAAGTGGTTAAAATGGACACAGCAAGATGCGTGGCTAAAATAACCACGAGGGCAAAGCTTGAGAAGAGGCCAAAAACCAAGTTATTCAATAATAAGAGAAAAATAAAACGGTTAATTTTTCCCGCCTATTTCCTCTCCAGTAGTCAGGTATTGCTAACCGACCTTGGTTAATATACCGCATCAGTTTGAAACAACGAACACCCACTGCATATTTTATTTATGCTTCTATTTGTTTTGTGAAACATCAACAGTCCACGCCATGTTAAGAAATAACTATTTATACCGGTTGAAGCTAGACATTAAAAACTTACAAATTTTTAAGTTTTCTGTGTGTGGCAAAATTTTAAAATAAGAACATTTAGTTGTGGTTTTGAACTCGACCCAGGCATTACTAGGCATTATCAGCCAAATAAGTAATTCAATAAGTCAAACAGAAATTAGAGTGAGATGTAAATTAAATATTTTACTAGTTGAAAACGGTAACAAAAATGTTCAACATTTTTTATTTTATTTCTCCAAACGCCTCAGTAAATATAAATCACATTAATTTTGATGCAAGTGTTTTATTTTAAAAAGTTTATTTGTCTTCATTTTATTGGTTACACAGTTGAGTGTCGCATACTGTTTTGAGTGTGAGAGTAAAATAAATGCTTTGTTACACATTTATACCAACATCCTAATGATTCAAGGATCTTGTTTAAAAACATGTACACTACACCCCAACACAAAGTTGAATTACTCTTTTAGTGTTTCTTCTGTATGCTTTCTGTGCCTTGCGGGTACAAGGTCAGCACTACATCTACACTGACATCAGTCTCAGTATATAACCCACAGCTCAATAGCAGTGCCGGCCCTCCTCTCCAGTGCGTCACTGGTTCACTGTGGTTTCACTGCTACTTATCTCCATGGTCTGGGTGCCACTGGGGTGCGAGTTGGCTGCCTCTGAAGACGGGAGTGAACAGTGGGCGGTGGCAGAGAATCGCGACAAGGCCCTTGGCAAGTTGAGTGCGTCATTGCGTCAGCGGCTCAACCCGGGAAAACTCTTCCTGCCCGTCTGGATGCTGGTCAAGACTTGCTTCCTACCGACATCCATGAATGTGACGGTTCGGAAAGTCTGCAGCGTGGTATTGTTTTATGCTCTTTGCGCTCGGTGGGCGAGGAGGCGGGGAACAATACTGGTTTACCGTTTGTCCCCCAAATATAAGTCCAGTCCCTTACTCGAGCCCACTGGGCCGTGTTTGTGCCAAGGGCATGCCACCATGCTTAATTTCACGCGAAAGAAGGACTCGCGCAGTACGCGTTAGGTATGCATGATTAAAATCACTAGGTTTTCCAATTAGATTCTGTTCGGCCAGCATGGCGGATTTCAAAAACCCAAGTTCTCGGTGTTACCCTGCGATACAAAACAGCCGATTTAGCTTTTTGTTTGTGGGAGATTAACGTACAGTAGAAATAAGTGCTTCTGGTATAACGTTTTAATAGGTATCGGCCACCAGGAGGAGAGGTTTGGTGAGGCCAGCGCCGGTTCGACCGGGAACTTGCATCTGTCGTCAGACTCCTGCCAACCCAATACGCTCGCGAGCAACTGGCAGCCTTCGCGAATCTCAGTAGGAATCAGCGGAAGCTAGCTTCGGAAGTTTTTTTTTTTTTTTTTACCATTTTACCGAAAGCGTTTAGTATACCCGACTGACATGCACGATGCATTCTCAGCAAATCCAATTCCCCTCAACTATCCGGCAGGCACAATCGAGCAAGCTTGCAGGTAGAAGGGACAGCACATTTGAAGAAGAAAAAAAGCCAGTTGTATTTCGAGAGTCGTATTGATAGCCGGAAAACAAGGAAAAGCACATGTGCGGTGCTGATTCGCGTTAAAGTTTCGCCAAACAAGGCTCCCGCCGTCAACAAGTCGCGGTAAGGCAGTCGCTAACCACCGGCTCACGTGCCTCCCCCCCNNNCGAGATGTCTCGGGCCACGTCGGCGACTTCAAGTTGAAGGCGGCCTGCAAGCGCGCCGCACGTACGTCGCTTGGCGAGCACCTGAGGCGTCGTAAACATGTACACTGTGACTGACGTGTTTTTCTCGCCGTTTAAGAAGACCGTGTACTAAATTATTTTCTGTGAAATCGTTGTTTGCACGTATAAGCGTATCTAAGTAAATACGTGTTCTGGGAATACAAACTTCCCAGAAAAGGTAAAAACCAATAATCTAAGGCTGTATAATTTTGCTTGTATTATATAAAGTGTAGTCGAAGAGAAAAAAAATCGTGGCATAGTAAAGAAAAAGTTGCATTTTTTTTAAAGCCTGCCAGCGCAGTTTTCTTTAGGGGCAGGATAAAAAAACAACTATACGCCTGCAGTTAAATGCGTGAGTTTTCATCGCCTGTAATGAAGTCCCAATGTTACAGATCGAATTTTCACGTTACTGCGCAACAAGCCAGTCCAGCGTCTTTCGCGTAGGGGCGATATGATGCGCTAGGCGCGTGTTAGTGTCACCCGTATAGCTCTCTAGCTTTTGGGCCCTGAACGCGCAAAACAAATTCAGGTGCATAGAAGCCTTACGGGGCCCGCCTACCCTGCGCTTGAGTGATTGAATGAGTGAAGAGATTTGGGCGGCTCTTAACATCGGGGTCTTTCCGAGTCGACCTGGCGCTTGAATTAGGTTTCCGTGTTTGAAATACGCGTTTTCCCAATAAACTATTAAATGTGTGTCAAATGTGCTGATCTATGCAAATAACACACTTCAGACGAGGCCTGTTAAGTCCTCTAAAGACGTCAAGCACGTTAGAAACACAATTTCACAGCACTCTCTAATAACTTCTTTTTTTTTTTAACGCGCCTTATTTCAAAGTACACGCGTCAGATACATACAAGAATACTCAAGGGCAATGCGCCAAATCTTGCTGCAGACTTCCCACCAATAAAATGATGAGGTCACCGCTTAAAGTTACGTAGGTACACGCAACACGTTGACCTAGGATAGCCTAACGGGTGTTTTTACAATTTGAGCTTAACGAACCTAACCTGAACTGACCATTAATACTACACGTAGTTGAATGTTTCAGCAGTTGAAACTAAGCCGGCATAGTAAGTGAAAAGGATACCCTTTTTTCAAGCGCGCACGTGCGTTAGCCACCGCCACCACGATTGCACGTAGACGCTTGTATTTAGTTGCAGAATCAAGCGATTTGTTGGTTGATATACTGCAGGGAAATTCGCTGTAAAATACCCACAGTACGCCGAAATTATAAATGACCGAATTATTGAAAAAAAAAAAAAAAAAACAGAAGTATTCTGCTTAGTATCGTTACAGTTACATTTTACTGCGGTTTACTAAGATACCTGTTTCTTGCAAAGACAACGTGAATGCAAGTATTTACTCCCTCTATTTTCGAAGCAGTAGTTAGCATAGCTCTTGGTGGACTGCGAATGTGAAAGTGCAGAACATGCGATGAAAAATTTGACCAGCAGTAACGATGCGAGTATGCCGTTTATACAAAGAAAATTCGTATTTTGTTTACTTATTATTTTAATATTAAGAGTAATAATCTTTTCAGTTAATTAAAAGGTTTATCAAGTTTATTTGGGCAANGATGAGTAATAATTTCATCGTTGTTGCGGTGTTCAAGTATTAGTTTATTTTTCTAGCAGTTTTTAGTACAACTACCAACGTAAACAATTCATGCGCAGTTTGTATAGAAAGAGGAGGTAGATGCGACGGAATCTACACTGCTCTTCGAAGGTATCCAAAGGCCCAAAAACATGCTGAGTTGTGGTTGGCCACTGCAGTATCACGCGATGTTCTGCTTGGGCAGCTGCGGTGACGAGTTGCGGCCATTTTTTGTAGGGTGTTCACGGTAAACTGAGTATTTTTGAAAGCCCTGCTTAAGATCTATTTGAATGCACGTAGCGTATTTTCCATAACATGTAAAATTATCATCACCATGGACCTTATCACTTTATTCATGAATCGGTCAAGTAAAACTGTAAAATTATTAGAAAAGTAAATCTTTTACAAATTTGCTAAATTTTACCCTTAAACTAATTTAAAAAAACGCAAAGCAAAATAAATAATTTCAGTATTCAGAAATGTTTACCTAGCACTTTTAATTCAACGCAAAGGGGTGGAACTACTTTCCCTGTGCCGCATCGTTACCAACTGTACTGGGTGCATTCCAGTCAGCGTGCCAGATAAAATACGTAGTAGGTAGAAGCTGTGGCATTTTTCAAAGGTTGATTCCAGAAGTGCTCTCAAATAACCGTNCCAGATAAAATACGTAGTAGGTAGAAGCTGTGGCATTTTTCAAAGGTTGATTCCAGAAGTGCTCTCAAATAACCGTTAACAGCCTGTAAGAAAAAGGGTGGGAGCGCGAACGGTAGCGGATTCACTTAGAAGTGATCATCGCCATCCCAGATATTATCAGTCAAGACGTGACGAAGCAAAGTCACCTACGCCGCCGGCGGAACCCACGACAATTTTTTTTTATCGTTTAGGTCTAACGGGGGCCGCAGTGGCTGAGCGGTTAGCCTGCTCGCCTTCCACAAAAGCAAACCGGGTTCAATCCCCGACCTGGCCACTCCCGGATTTTCGCATGGGGGAATCGTGCTGGACGATGCCGCTGGTCGACGGGTTTTCTCGGGGATCTTCCGTTTCCCCCATCCCTTCATTCTGGTGCTGCTCCATACTCACCTCGCTTCAACCTCATCGGCTCTCAAGACCTCCGTCCAAATCTCTTCTCTCACTTTTAGGCCCAACCAGAATATACGAAATTTATTTCCGCCAGCGTAGGAGGTCATTAGGGCGCTTTTGTAGTTTTCACCGGAATGTGTGTGTTTTGTTCTCAACTAATTAGTACGTAACGGAAATCGTTTTGGAATCTGCGATACTGCTTCGGAGTGGAGTGGAGTGGAGTGATTTGGGAGGCTCTTAACATTTGGGTCTTGAGAGCCGATGAGTGTGGAGTAAGGTGAGTGCGGGGCAGCACCGAAATGCAAGAGCGGGGAAAACAGGAGATCCCCTAGGAAACCTGCCAACCAGTGGCATCGTCTGGCCCTATTCCCACGTGCAAAATTTCGGGAGCGGTCCCGCCGGGACAATCTAGGTGGGATGCGAGTAGTCTGATCAATGCAGTCTCGCATTCTGCCTCGCATATAGTCTCGTGACGCTACTCATTAATAATAATTGGAAATGAAACGTCGTGAATAAAATTATATTGAAATGTTCTCCTGGTTGTTTTTCAGTCCACTTTCCGAAGGAAAGAAAGGCTTATGCATTCGCCTGGTTGTTTGTTGTCTAGAATGTATGCTACCCCCCCCCCCCNCGTGTTTTTCTCGCCGTTTAAGAAGACCGTGTACTAAATTATTTTCTGTGAAATCGTTGTTTGCACGTATAAGCGTGTCTCAGTAAATACGTGTTCTGGGAATACAAACTTCCCAGAAAAGGTAAAAACCAATAATCTAAGGCTGTATAATTTTGCTTGTATTATATCAAGTGTAGTCGAAGAGAAAAAAAATCGTGGCATGGTAAAGAAAAAGTTGCATTTTTTTTAAAGCCTGCTAGCGCAGTTTTCTTTAGGGGCAGGATAAAAAAAAACAACTATACGCCTGCAGTTAAATGCGTGAGTTTTCATCGCCTGTAATGAAGTCCCAATGTTACAGATCGAATTTTCACGTTACTGCGCAACAAGCCAGTCCAGTGTCTTTCGCGTAGGGGCGATATGATGCGCTAGGCGCGTGTTAGTGTCACCCGTATAGCTCTCTACCTTTTGGGCCCTGAACGCGCAAAACAAATTCAGGTGCATAGAAGCCTTACGGGGCCCGCCTACCTTGCGCTTGAGTGATTTAATGAGTGAAGAGATTTGGGCGGTTCTTAACATCGGGGTCTTTCCGAGTCGACCTGGCGTTTGATGTAGGTTGCCATGTTTGAAATACACGTTTTCGCAAGAAACTATTTAATGTGCGTCTAATGTGCTGATCTATGCAAATGACACACTTCAGACGAGGCCTGTTAAGTCCTCTAAAGACGTCAAGCACGTTAGAAACACAATTTCACAGCACTCGCTAATAACTACTTTTTTTTTTTTCAACGCGCCTTATTTAAAAGTACACGCGTCAGATACATACAAAAATACTCAAGGGCACTGCGCCGAATCTTGCTGCAAACTTCCCACCAAAAAAATTATGAGGTCACCGCTTAAAGTTACGTAGATACACGCAACACGTTGACCTAGGATAGCCTAACGGGTGTTTTTACAATTTGAGCTTAACGAACCTAACCTGAACTGACCATTAATACTACACGTAGTTGAATGTTTCAGCAGTTGAAACTAAGCCGGCAAAGTAAGTGAAAAGGATACCCTTTTTTCAAGCGCGCACGTGCGTTAGCCACAGCCACCACGACTGCACGTAGACGCTTGTATTTCGTTGCAGAATCAAGCGATTTGTTGGTTGATATACTGCAGGGAAATTCGCTGTAAAATACCCACATTACACCAAAATTATAAATGACCAGATTATTGGAAAAAAACAAAAGCATTCTGCTTAGTATCGTTACAGTTACATTCACTGCGGTTGACTAAGTTACCTGTTTCTTGCAAAGACAACGTGAATGCAAATATTTGCTCCTTTTCTTTTCGAAGCAGTAGTTAGCATAGCTCTTGGTGGACTGCGATTGTGAAAGTGCAGAAGATGCGATGAAAAATATGACCGGCAGTAACGATGCGAGTATGCCGTTTATACAAAGAAAATTCGTATTTTGTTTATTTATTATTTTAATATAAAGAGTAATAATCTTTTAACTTAATTAAAAGGTTTATCAAGTGTAACCTTATTATTTAGGTGGGGGGGGGGGGTTGGTGATTTAGAATATGCAGATTGGATGAGTAACAATTTAATCGTTGTTGCGGTGTTCAGAAGTATTAGGTTCTTTTTCTAGGAGTTTTTAGAACAACGACCAACGTAAACAATTTATGCGCAGTTTGCGTAGAAAGAGAGAGCAGATACGACGGGGTATACACTGCTCTTCGAAGGTACCCAGAGGTGCAAAACCATGCTGAGTTGTGGTTGGCCACTGCTGCATCACGCGATGTTCTGCTTGGGCAGCTGCGGTGACGAGGTGTGGCTAGCTTCTATAGGTGGTTCACGGTAAACTGAGTATTTTTGAAAGTACGTGCACGTAGTGTATTTTTCTGTAACATGTAAAATTATCATCACCATGGACCTTATAACTTTATTCATGAATCGGCCAAGTGAAATTATATAATTATTAGAAAAGTAAATATTTTACAAATTTGCTAAATCTTACACTTATACTAATTTAGAAAAAAACGCAAAGCAAAATAAATCATTTCAGTATCCAGAAATGTTTACCTAGCACTTTTAATTCGACGTTAATGAGTGGAACTACTTTCCCTGTGCCGCGTCGTTACCAACTGTACTGGGTGCATTCCAGTCAGCGTTCCAGATAAAATACGTAGTAGGTAGAAGCTGTGGCATTTTTCAAAGGTTGATTCCAGAAGTGCTCTCAAATAACCGTTAACAGCCTGTAAGAAAAAGGGTGGGAGCGCGAACGGTAGCGGATTCACTTAGAAGTGATCATCGCCATCCCAGATATTATCAGTCAAGACGTGACGAAGCAAAGTCACCTACGCCGCCGGCGGAACCCACGACAATTTTTTTTTTATCGTTTAGGTCTAACGGGGGCCGCAGTGGCTGAGCGGTTAGCCTGCTCGCCTTCCACAAAAGCAAACCGGGTTCAATCCCCGACCTGGCCACTCCCGGATTTTCGCATGGGGGAATCGTGCTGGACGATGCCGCTGGTCGACGGGTTTTCTCGGGGATCTTCCGTTTCCCCCATCCCTTCATTCTGGTGCTGCTCCATACTCACCTCGCTTCAACCTCATCGGCTCTCAAGACCTCCGTCCAAATCTCTTCTCTCACTTTTAGGCCCAACCAGAATATACGAAATTTATTTCCGCCAGCGTAGGAGGTCATTAGGGCGCTTTTGTAGTTTTCACCGGAATGTGTGTGTTTTGTTCTCAACTAATTAGTACGTAACGGAAATCGTTTTGGAATCTGCGATACTGCTTCGGAGTGGAGTGGAGTGGAGTGATTTGGGAGGCTCTTAACATTTGGGTCTTGAGAGCCGATGAGTGTGGAGTAAGGTGAGTGCGGGGCAGCACCGAAATGCAAGAGCGGGGAAAACAGGAGATCCCCTAGGAAACCTGCCAACCAGTGGCATCGTCTGGCCCTATTCCCACGTGCAAAATTTCGGGAGCGGTCCCGCCGGGACAATCTAGGTGGGATGCGAGTAGTCTGATCAATGCAGTCTCGCATTCTGCCTCGCATATAGTCTCGTGACGCTACTCATTAATAATAATTGGAAATGAAACGTCGTGANCCCCCCCCCCCAATAACTTTTAAACCCGTCAACCTAATTCAACCAAACTAGGTCCACTTATAGTATTAAGTAAGGGCATCATAATTTTTTTATAGTTTTGGTTTACGCCGGGTACATATTTTGAAACTGGCGGCAATTTTGAATTTTATGCCACTATGTTATATCTTAGGAACCAAATTTCCTATTTAAACCAAATTTGAAACACAGACAGTCAATTATATTAGAATCACATTTAGAAAGTGATAATGACATTAATTATCCATCTTGGAAGATAGTCCAAATTGAAGAAAATAAAATCTTTTTCGTGATCTCTTGGGAACCATTTAACCAATTTAAATCAATCTGTCATTTTGGAAGATAGTGGAACATAAAAAATAATGTTTTTATGTTGTATCTCGATGACTACACAACCGATTTCTGCCAAAGTTGAAATTTACGCAATAACATTGTAGTCCATGTTCATATATGCAATTTAAGTTAATTAGTATCTTATTTTTAAAATGGTGGCAATACAAATATCTTGGGTTAATTTGCAAAATCTAGCATACTGTTTGTCCAATTTTTAACCAAACTTTCCATACTGAAATTATATTTTACGAGCATCAAATGTGTCATTACACAGTCTCTTTAGTACGACATTTTGTTGCTAGCGACACATGAAAATAAAGTTTTAAAGTTATATCTCGAGAAACAATCAACGTATCCGGACCAAATATTGTACTAAAGTAATATTATGGTAAGTTATGTAAACTGCCATATTTTTGTGGGTAAGAATATTATTTTTAAAATGGTGGGTACTAAAACAATTTACAATACTATGTTATATCTACGAAACCATGTAGCAAATTTCAACTTAACTTTGTATGCTGGCAGCATTTATTACAATAATCAATTGTGTTTACCCAGTGTGCCGTTTTGAAATACGTCACGACTTTTTCTACTGTTGTGACACTACTGCTAGAGTACTATTTTTTTTATATTTTTGGAACCTCATTTCAGTATTTTAAGTCAATTATAACGATTGCGGGTATTATTTAATGATTGTATTACCTGTGGTATTTAATTAATGAGATTATTATGCTTTTATTATCTGTTTGAGTATCTAGAATTTATTTAATAATACATATTTGTCCGGTGTTTTCGTATAACTTATTATAATATATTTTTTATTTTTTTATTTATGAAAGCATATGCAAGGTGTTATTTATATATTTCAGTTTACTTAATCATTAGTTATCAATATTTTATTATTTACACATTTTTCTCGTAACTTTGATTTCAATTAATTTTTTATCTGTATTTTGAAAGGCACGTTTGTAATCCTGTTTCGCCTGCGTATCCGTGTTTCATAACCGATTGTTTCTCTACCAACCGGATGTGCAATGCTGCGTGGCGAATTCTTTCATTCGCCGTCTGATGCTACCCCTTCCACTCACTTCCTTGCAGCTGCAGTTCTGGCAAATTGACGTGAGATTTTACAAAAAAAAAAAAAAAAAANGCGCTTGAGCACAATTCGCCTCTTCTGGACAGCCTGCGACATCTATCGGCTGCTTTCTAACCTTTCCGATTGTCTTTTTTCTGAAGTCCCTATGTATTTCCCCATAGGCTTTTGAGTCACTCGTTTTTTCAGCTCGGGAGCAATCATGGAGCGCAGTCGTCCTGCTCCCGTGTTTCTGTTCTTCGGAACTTAGTAGTTCTTGATGAACATTTAGTTTGTTGTGTAAAAAGTGGCAATGTGGTGTTGACATTTTTTTATTTATTTGTAGTGTGGCGTATTATGTTAATTTCTACATGGGTTTTGCACCATGTAGTGTTCTGTCAGTTTTTTTCTCCTGTTTCCCTCGTGGTGAGTACAGTTTCGGTTTATCCCTAAGTTTTCGTCGAGCACTGCTTCGCGCTCTCACGTTCTCGCTCAGTGGAACTGAGACAACCACTCTCTCGTTTCTCTCCGACGTCATGCAGACTGCTTGATGCCGAAAGGCGGGAAATCAGCTATAATCGTGGTAATAGCTATCGCAAATAACATATATGTGTTCAAAATAATTCACAAATAATGATAACGCCACCAGAATAATTATTAGCGCATAAAATACTATTATTTTTGTGTTACATATTACCGTCACGTTGCAGTAAAGTGACAAAAAAACCGAGACTTTGTCGGATATCCGTATTTATATTTTTATAAATACGTGTTACGGAAGATATTTCGTTGTTTAAACTAGTTGAAATTATTCACTTGCAGGTAAAATGCGACGAGGTCTCGGCTCAGAAAGCTGCTATATAACCTTATGCAAACACGGGAACAATGTAAACAAATATGGCGCGTGGTCAGAGAGTGCGAGAGAGCGCCAGCGAGTTTAAAACTTCGTGCTCCTTCTGTGTTCTCGCTCTTCCACACTCTCTCCGATAGATCGAGACGGCCGGAGAGCGTTCTCTCTGAACGTCATAACGACGTGGTCGCGAGAGCGAGAGAACGAAAGAGCGCTCTCTTAGCCAATTGAGACACGGCCTCATTCGCGATACTTACTAATTTTCACGGAACTACATTTTTTTTTTAGTGAGGGTGCACGTGCACGGTGTTATGGTGTGGTCAGGCCTTAGCTGAACGGCTTGCCTGATCACACCTTCAAATATTAAACCTGCAAACGAGCGGGATTGCAACGCCACCATTTGGTGGTCGATCCTTGCGAAACAAGACAGTTGCAGAAATCCCCTCCACCGGTCACTGAGCGGGGCCACAGACCCACGCGTTTGATATAGCCCGGCGTCTGTCTGTCGTCGTGCGTCTTTCATCTTTAGTCCTTTGGGAGACCCGACCAGCGAAGCAGACCAGGAAGATGGGTGTCCGGCCGTCGCTAACCAACTCGTAGAATCAGCCTCCGGCAACGTTAACAAGGTGATGACGTTCCAGATAGGGTTAAATAAAATGGCGTGAAGTATAATAACATAAATATTAATCATCTTAAATTCAATGTAAAGCTCCCCCGGTTAATGATAACATAAATAATGATTGTGTAACCATAAATGTTAATAAACCGCATCAGAAACGGTTGTGCTCTACCGAAGTCATTGAGTGATTATTTGAGATACGCCCCTACTAACATACTTGCAAGTACGAATTGGCTGAAAAGTTAGTTCGTAACAACGGGTATTCCCGTAGAGCATGTGCACGGGTATTCCAGTAGTGCATGTGCACGGGTATTCCAGTAGTGCACGTGCACGGGTATTCCAGAAGTGCACGTGCACGGGTATTCCAGTAGTGCACTAATGCCATAAGCTTCCCGCGGACGTTTCTGTTTGGGAGACTAATCAGTTTCTCTTCCTGTATTGGTCAGTGATTTTCGCCCTTTTATACAGCCCGATGTCTACAAGTGGACTTCTGGACAGCTTAGTCCCTACGTAATATTTGTCTCCTTTTGATAACATTAAACTCTCGTGGTGTAAAAGAAAATAAATATTTCTATTCAGTAAGATTTATTGATGACATGTAAAGTAAATCTTACGAAAAGTGTAAGAGATGCATCTCCAGTATTGTTTGGAACCATTTATTGAATTCATAAAAATAATGAATCTTATTTTCTATTTTGGGCGTTCTAGTGATGTTTTCTTTATTTGGCCCACACAATAATGCCTTCAAGTGTTTTGCGGCAAGTTTGGCTTATCTTGTTTAACTTCCATTATTTAATTAATTTATTTTTTTGGTGCCCATGCCACTCCTACTGTCCAACATTTTCTTTATAGTCGCTTCCAATTTCTTTGTGTATCTTTATGGACTCCGTTTGACTTTTATTTGTTTGTTATTTCGGGCCACAGTGTTGTTTGTGCAGTTCGGTGGCCGTCTTTGTGGTGTATTTGTGCCAAGGACTTGCTACGATATTTATAAATAATTATATTTGTTATGGTCGTGGTGGCACGCCAGAGCTTGTTTTATCCCCCATTTTGTAAGATAGTGCCACACGAATAAGGAAAATTTGGTAATATCTCGGGAAACAGCCAACCAATCCCTTCAAAATTTGGCAAACAAGTAATAATGTGGTAGGCTGTATAAATTGATTGGCTAGGTTTTAAGAGGGACAGGCGCTTGTTTGCAAAAAAAGTCCATATACATATTTTAGCATAGCATGCTATATTTACGAAACAACTTAATCAATTTCAGCCTAACATTGTATACTAACAATATTTATGCAAGCATTAAATGAGGTAATACATAAACTCATTTGTCAAGCATTTTAAAAATTGAGTTTTCGTGTCCTATCTCGGGAAACTAATAACTGATAACCACCAAATTCAGGCCGCAGTCTATACTTTCGTAGTCCATCCACCAATTTTTGCACAAAAGTAGTTTTACGGTTGGCCATGAAAACTTAAATGATTTAAGTGACTCACACTCTTGTTTTCAAAATGATGCCCATGTAAATATTTTTTTAGAGTTGATAATCCTAATCTACAAAAACTTTAGACTGATTACTATGGAAGTTGATGTTCCAAATCCTACCTCCGTGATGCAGTTGGTTGCACCCCAGGTCATGGCACGTGACGTTCTGTTTTCGAGTCCCAGGTAAGACATGTGTGTATTTGCAAATTATCTCACTAATATTGCATTTGTTTATGGTTGTATCGCTACTAATATCGCCATCAATGAGATGTAAAGACACACCTACTATTTAACCTTTTAATAACTTCATCAAAATTTGCATCCATGTAAAGAAAAGCAGGCTAATAGTCACAATTAGGGGCAGGTGTTTTTCACGAAAATATTTATGGCCATGCTAGACTTCAGTATCCTACGTCCACAGCCACAACTTACTTCGGTTATTGCCCAGATTCTGTGTGAGAAGACATGTTCCTATTTGACTGGGCCAATCGTAATTAAGTACTCCGACACTGAACGTCCATGATTCACTGACAGGTGCTTAAGGCTCGTGACATTTAAAATCATCCAACCACGAAAGTGCGTGCGAACAAAAGCTTTTTGGAGTACAACTGGTCTTGAAATCTTCTCGCGAAAAACACCCATCCCTACTCATCAGTAGGGCCAGTGACGTTTCGCGTAAAAATCGGAGCACACAGTAGACTTCAATACCATATACACCCCTCAGCTCTTGTTATACCTCCACTGGCTGCTGGTGCCGTGTCCGTCTTTGACCAAGCCACTCAGGACTAAGTAACTCCGACACTGAACCTTCGTGATTCGTGCGCAAACTGTTAACACGGGCCAGAACATTTTTCAGCCAATCAAAGAAGCTGGAGGTCCCTACAGTGCTTTGGACTGTATCTTGTCTCGAAATCTTATCGCGAAATATCACTGCCCCTACTCATCAGTTATATCGACAATTCCTTGTTATTTATTACGTCGACTTTACGTCGGACCTACGGTTGGAACTGTTGATTGGTCACTGGCCTCACACCTCTGGTGTTCGGTTCGATCCCACGCCACGGCGGGCGGGAAATCTTCGGACGGGGGACTCTCGCGTGGGGAGGGTGGCGGACACTGCCTGGTGTGGGAGGTTTTCCCGGGGCTCTTCCGTTTCCTCGCCCGTCTTAATTCTGCCTCGTCTTCGCCCCGCTCTCGACTCACCTCTTCCATCCTACGGATTTTCATTTTAATGGCGCATTTACGTAATCTCAGGTCTTATGCTTTTCTCTGGTTGAGCTATTCGAGCTACAGTAAATTCACGGTTACTTAAACCTTTTTTGAAGCCTTATTTAAGTTTTACTTTCAGGCTCTTCCCCAGCCAAAAGAACAACGCACCACATTCATGCGCATAGAATTTAGAAATACTTTGCATGAGAACCATTTCTAACTAGGCATTACCAACACACTTATTCTCTCTCTTTTTTCATTCCTTCTAATTATAAATGATATGTTATAATTTATATACAAATTACAGGTAAAAAGTCAAATTTAATTAAATAGAAGGTAGTTTTATGTTTACAGGCGTATAAAACGCTTTTTATTCTTGACATATTTATAAAACGACCAAATGCGTCTTACATGAAGTTATTTTTTAAAGGGTTATTTCAAAAAGTGTGAAGTTACTGCGAATATACTATAATGTGTCTACCGACGCAACTTGGAAGTGACGTTGCTGCCATATAGTTGCCGTTGACAAGGTCGTAATCACTCTTATACAAGTTTGATTANCGCAACTTGGAAGTGACGTTGCTGCCATATAGTTGCCGTTGACAAGGTCGTAATCACTCTTATATAAGTTTGATTATTAATTAAGTGGATAATGCACTATGCTAAATGATAATGTGAATTTATTTCCGTATTCTGCACATGTCCTCAGCACTGCAATGTAAAAAGTTTACGTATTATTTAAAAAATTTATTTCGAAACTATTTGCTAAGATTTAACGCTAGAAGTAAATTAGAGCAAATTTTACGAAACGTTAGTTTGAAATGTGTAAAACTTATGTTGAATTTTAACAAGCAAGTATTGTAGACTTCAAGTTTATTATAAACACCAAGGTACATAAACAGTTTTGTAAGTTTCATAGAACGGCGTGTTGTAAAGATACAGTATTTCAGTTGCAGAGTTACGAGAAAATGTTTTGCAATTATTTTACAAATAATTGTTTGTAAAACGTACAAAATTTTTTTTTACTATGTGGGCTACGTATTATCAACAGGACTGTCGTCACGCGATCAAATAGTGACTTATACGTTCGTTCACGATTGGGTTTTGCGGTAGACCCATATTTTAATTTAGTTTTTTTAATATATGTATATTTTCTTCACTAATATATGCCAGTCATTTTAATACCAGTGAATTTTTATCTTGTTTTATTTATAGTTTGTAATCATTCGTGGAACACTCTGTATCTTAAACCAAGGTCAAAGTAGGCAGCGACAAAAAAACTCAGTTGTCAAGATATAAAAAATGTTGCGAAAACTAAGTGACATTAATTTTTTTTACTAGACGTCAGAAGACACCTGTGTTGCTTAACGTCTTCGCTGAAAGTAGCATTCTTCACCTTTGTGAAACACTTGAGAAGTTAGAAATAAAATTCTAGGTAAAAGATCTTTATTATCTGGTTTTCGTTGAGAAGGTAAGTAAGCTATTGTGATATCTTCCGCAGCGCAGGCTAGGCCTCAGAATTAAGCGTCTTTACAGGAGACTTCTGGTGTAATAAAACCCTAAGACTCGTGCACTAGCAGGGAATATAAGTAGTGCAATCAAGTAGGCCTTTTATCCATGAACCAAACCATCCGATTCCGAAGTCGAAAAGAACTCAATTTCTTTAACAGGTAAAGTTTTCAACCGCAACGTACACAAGAAGACGCAGAGGTAAAGAGCCGCGAGTGGTTGTGTAAAGCACAGAGAAACATTGAAAGAGAGATAGATATGCAAGGAAGTACACGACAATGTGTCGGCTGGGCGTGGCTGCATTTATGGCAGAACGTCACATAAATTCCGTTATGTAAGACCACTGGGGGTAAAAAAAAAACCATCCATTCTGAGGTTGATAATAGGTACGACTCGCAAAAAAATTAATTTACATGGAGACGTTGTGTATTTGGAGCAACAATGTTTTTCAATATTCTGTCACGTAAGGAAATCGTTCTGTTTTTCTCCTACCTTATGTTTAAAAATCTAACTCGTTTATTCCGAGGTGATATTTGCTGTATAATAAAATCCGTTTATAAGTTTCAGCATTGCGGGCGTTCGTAGTTTCTATGNTATTCCGAGGTGATATTTGCTGTATAATAAAATCCGTTTATAAGTTTCAGCATTGCGGGCGTTCGTAGTTTCTATGCACTAGAGGACAAAGCACATAGTTTCATAATCTATACAAGGCCTCGATATTATTTTTTTATTCTTCGCTACGTGTTTGCTCAGGAATTTGGAAAAACCATTTAAACCATCTTCTACGGTAGAGAATTTTTTTTTTTTGCGAGATAGTGGTTGCGGTAGCAAGTTCTTATTTACTAATTTTTACACCTTAGACCAGTAAACTTAATAAAAAAACGGCATTACTATTTATTTTCATAATTCCGAAATAAACTTTGCAAGTAATTTAATACGAACTGATTGTATCGCAGCTTGGGTGAGTGCTCATCTTGTTTACGTGATAGTGAGCGGCAACTGCAACGAGTCGTAGTCAAACAAAGCGTCTTCTGTATATAGGAAACAAATTAAACGACAAAATATCCCAAGATACATCATTCCAAATTAAAGCCTTTCTAAAATTATTTGTGAAAATGCGAAATATGAACACACGTTCAGCTCCAAGAAATATAGCATCACCAGCAGTTGCTTTATCGTACATACCAACTGCTTTATCGTACATACCAACCACTCAGCAAGATTTAACAGGGAAGTGTTTTCCAATCCAAGCCTGCAATGGTTGTAACCTAGAACTTAACATCACGTCATGCTTCCTGATCTGTGAATTCGGAAACAAAAATTAGCTGCGTTGCCTNTTTGTAACCTAGAACTTAACATCACGTCATGCTTCCTGATCTGTGAATTCGGAAACAAAAATTAGCTGCGTTGCCTCTATGTTTATCGATTCAACTTCGCTTGTATTTATATGTCAAAGCCGAACATCACTTTAAATGGTCCTTGCCTCTGAATTAGAATCCTCAAATGTACTGGATATCTCTGTTAAGGAAAAGTGAATGCAATTTCATAATTACCGAGCATATCATGCCGACGTTTCTGGGATCTCAATCTGCAGATACAGAGCAGTTGTTTTTTACATCCTGAATGTGCAATTTGGAAGAGAATATTTACTAGTAAATGATCCTCACGATTGTTAGACGACGGTCTCGTATACGACCTTCGAATTTACATACGTCTAGGACTATTGCGAATCTTAATACGGAAAAGGTGCCAAGTCTATTTGTTATATAGCCTAAATCTGAAATATTTACTTACTATTCAGAATTNATCTTAATACGGAAAAGGTGCCAAGTCTATTTGTTATATAGCCTAAATCTGAAATATTTACTTACTATTCAGAATTGCAAAACCACCTAGTTACAATATTTCCTCTCGTTAGTTGTCGCTTCCCGACAATAAAGTCTACTGCTTTCTGTTTCGTTCTTGCTCATCTTACTATCACGTGTCTGCAGTGCTCTTTCCACAGTTAATTCTCATTCCTAAAATCCTGAGGCCTGATTTCACCACCACTAGGTCCAAACAGATGCCCTTTCACTCGTAGCGTTTCCTTTAAAATTTTTATTACTAAACCAATGTTATCCTTTTTGTAGTTACTTCTTGTTTCTTAATCAAAACCGCAAAATAAANAAAAATTTTTATTACTAAACCAATGTTATCCTTTTTGTAGTTACTTCTTGTTTCTTAATCAAAACCGCAAAATAAATGTTAAACACACAGGGTGCCTTTATTCATCTGATAAATCTTCAAACCTCCGCTGTTCTTGAGTGCTCGTGATCTGCTTACATTGACACTCATCACAGTGCGGAATAAACACTGTTAATTTCCTCGCGAGACTTGGACGATTTTCGTGTATCGTACTAGAAAAATGCTTGTTCATTTCGCGAGGTAGCCAAATCATCTAAATTACGTATTTATTATTGAACATAAAATGATAAATAATNAATGCTTGTTCATTTCGCGAGGTAGCCAAATCATCTAAATTACGTATTTATTATTGAACATAAAATGATAAATAATTGTTTTAATACATTAATAAATGATGATATATCTTAATGTGAAGGAAATTTGTGTATTATGTATTAAATGTTTATTTTATGTTGTATATTGTCTTTTAGTAAGCCAGTTCTCTTGTTCGAATATTTCGCCCAGTCTTGCAGCTTAAATAAAAGGCCAGCACTTGCTTCTCGATCACTAGTTACTTTCCACCCTAGGAAGAACAGTATCCCTGGCAAAGGTGGGCAATTAGCTTGATTGATTTCGATGTCCTGCGTTCGTTTCGTCTCGTGCTTGGTTGAGCCTGCTGACCTCCCTCCGCCGGAGATTGCGTTATACTAAGGGTTTACGATTTTTCACATCGCCTGTTGCCCTACGTATACACTCCTCACTCCTCGCCTAGTGGACGCCAGCTTTAGCCGGCGTGAGTGGACCCTCCTTTTCCCACATTGGGACCGCAGTGGCTGAGCGGTTAGCCTGCTCGCCTCCCACCAAGGCGAACCGGGTTCAATCCCCGGCCGGGACACTCCCGGATTTTCACACGCGGGAATCGTGCCGGACGATGCCGCTGGTCGGCGATATTTTCTCGGAGATCTCCAGTTTCCCCTACCCTTTGATTCCGGCGCTGCTTCATACTCACCTCAATCACCCTCATCGGCTCTCAAGACTTCACTGTTAAGAGTCGCCGAAATCTCTTCACTCTTCATTCTCCCATATTGTCAAGAGGGAGTGCGGTCCCTAATTAAATGACTAACTTATCATGGAAAAAGTCATTAACAAACACATATAACCTACGACGAGAAATACTGCGAAGATTTTAGGGTAATATGGGTGAACAATAAATTACTGATCTTATAAATTACAGATAAAATTAACAGACTAGCCTAAAAATATATACTCCCCAACAAATATGAATATGTAATATATTTATCATTAAATCTTAACCAATTAACTTGTTCCCCTCTTTTTTAACCAATAATTCACATGAGTCAGCGTCTGCGTTCCTCTAGTCACATTTACTATTGAAGTTGATTCCCCACTGGTCCTCATTTTTTAAATTCTATAACGAGTTTTAAATTAATTATTGGTGAGATGCTCCGTGGCCATGCACACTATGGGAATAGGAAGCCAAATCGGCGATGTTTTGTGCATAACCTCCAACACACAGAAAAAATATTTCGTGACACATACAAAATGATTTTTTTTTGTGGTGAACACAAAACTATTTTCGGATTACCGCTAATTTTTTGTGGCAAATCGAAATTATTTTTTGGCGACAAATAATTTTGGGATGTTGACTTCCCTGCAAAATAGTTCCCTCTGAACATTATTCAGTTAAAAACACGGAGTTTGTATCCAATATATTTTCCAAGTTAAACGACAGTGAGTTAATTTGACTAGACTCAAAATTAGAGTAGTATTATTTCGATGCCTATGCTGACTACAAAACAAAACCGCGGATAAAACCACCCAAAATAAAGAGAAAATATATTGTAGCAATACAACGATACAAAGTACATTACAAAAAAATTAAACAAAATTTTCTGGTCATAGAAAATAGCTATCAAATAATAAAAATCAGGATATGAGTAGACGTGTTCTCTAAAAATCAATCAAAAAATTTATTGCTGCGTAGTTTTTCCCTTGACCCCATTTTGATGTCAGCTGAAGCAGTTTANCTAAAAATCAATCAAAAAATTTATTGCTGCGTAGTTTTTCCCTTGACCCCATTTTGATGTCAGCTGAAGCAGTTTACGAAGTCCACCCGTATTCTGATTTCAAGTCTTCATTATGTGGTTCGGAGTCGAGTCCACTAGATTAGTCCTAATGCAACGTCTTCGCAGCTAACAATACCTTATCAACTAAAATCACGTGCTGCAGGATCCTTAGCAATTTTTCATCATGACAGTGGTAGACTTATCGCTGACTTCCCATGGCCTTTACGCGGCCATTGCCGTACACGCCAGATACCTCGGTGTTAACTAGGTCAGTGCGGTGTGCAGCTGCACTTTTGGCAGACGAGGCTATCAGCGCAGAGTACTCAAGAATACAAAGGTGAAGCAGCGCTAATACCGCGGGGCCGCGGTGGCTGAGCGGTTAGCCTGCTCACCTCCTTCCAAGGCGAACAGGGTTCAATCCCCGACCGGGTCACCCCCGGATTTTCGCATGTGGGAATCGTGCAGGACGATGCCGCTGGTCAGCGGGTTTTCTCGGGGACCTCCCGTTTCCCCCGTCCTTTCATTCCGGCGTCGCCCCATCCTCACCTCAATCATCCCGCCCAAATCTCTTCACTTCACTCCCGCTTATACCGTGAACTCCAGCCGTACACACCAGCAAAATGGTTTCACCAGCCAGCAAAATGTTGGAACGCCGTTTGCCAATCAGCGCCTGGTAATCTACTCGCCAGCCGGCAGCTTAGCCATTATGGAACGTTTCTCAGCACGCAGTAGCCAATCAGACACAAGTCCCGTTCCCAGAGCCTCGCGCAGCCAATCAGAGAAAGGGAACTCCCACATCGAAGGAGACGCCTTGCCATTTCGTCTCTGTTATTATTATCTATGNGCAGCCAATCAGAGAAAGGGAACTCCCACATCGAAGGAGACGCCTTGCCATTTCGTCTCTGTTATTATTATCTATGGTGTACTAAAGCCCGGCACACACGGAAAGATTTTCCCTACGCGTTTCGTTAAGATATTACTAATTTAAGAGCTAGGAAAATATCTATGGATAAACCATTCTCGGTTACTTCACACTTTTCTGAAGACATCTAAAGTTTTACTTTTAGGATATTCCCCCGCCTCGAGAAAACTAAGCTTAACTAAGTCTAGAAAATTTCACCAAAGGGACAGCGCACCGAATTCGTGCGCACCCAGTTGCATTAATATTTTGCATGAGAACTATTTCTTACGAAGCGCTACCAACACTCGTGTTTTCTCACTGTTTTTATTAACATTTATTATTAATGAAATATCATTTAAAAATAAAATATAGGTAAAACTTCAATTTGACGAAAAATAAGATACCTACTTTTATGTTGGCAGGAGTATAAATCGCTTGTGATACATGACGTATTTAGAAAATAACTAAACACGTTATACATGGGGTGTTTTTTCAAAGGTTTGATCAATAAAGTGTGAAGAAACCGCGAATAGACTATAACTTGGTTACTCGCGGGGTCCGTCATTTGTTTTGCCGCACGTCGTATGGGTTTACTTGCAAGCTACTCTGTCATCTAGTAACGCCGGCAGACATAACAATTTTTACCAGCTGGCGAAGGTAATAGATAATGAACTCAGTACGGCGAAGAAAGATCGCTGTAATTACACCTCTTTCAGTCTTGGATCATCAAAATAAAAAATTGCAGACGAAATAAACGACTGTGGACAAGAGAATGGTTAGCTTGAAGGAACGAAAACTGGCAATGTTTTTCGAAGAATTCGAGTGAGTACACAGATATATTTAAAACTGCATACGAACATGTTTCTTCTATGCATTTATTAACACTGCCAAAACAATGGTGTTGCCATGTAAATAAAGTTAACGTGACACGTTTCTTTGCTCTCGGTGACTGAAAGCGGAAACAAGCAAAGAAACACGTCGAGAAAATAGCTCCATTTTAATTACCGGAGAATGGTAGACCAGCCAGAAAAACTTCACGTAGGCGTCGATACTTCCGTGGACGAGCACGTGCGGCGACAAGTAAGACTCCACGCTTGCCATATCGCAAGTGAAATCGTTCCGTGTGCGGCGGGCTTAAAACTGCCTCAGTGTCTGTGAATACCATAGAAAAATGCATTATAATATTACTCGCCTTAAAATTCGTTCTCGGCGCAGAACCGTTAGGGATAGTGGAAAATCGCGAAATTTTTTGAGTCGACTTAATTTCGAAAAAATTCTTGCTAGTTTATTCTTTTATGATTGGATGAACAAGGTTTTGACTCGGCTGGGTTGTTTGCAGATCAATCACGATCGTCCTGCCTTTAAGTATCGGAATCATCATTGCATGACAGCCAATAAGGAAAGAAAATTGTCGGATATGTGCACGATACGTTGAATCCTAGCGAGCAGTCAAATGTTCCTGCGATAAACCGTCATCTCTAATAATCGTTTGTTACCGTTCACATTTACCGACGACTAGCTGTGCATAACTTACGGCCAGCAGGATTTACAGAAACACAACAACTTTTTTGTTTTTTAAGTCTTAAGTTTTTTTATAAAGGCTTAAGACGAAGGACGACCTTGATTATAATGTGAAATTGGAAATCATCTATATTTATGAAAGGAGTTATGACGGGTGGTTTGCGATAGCCATCTCCGGTCCGGCAGGGGTCACGATGGTGCAGTGGTCAGACCACTCACACCTCATCAAGGAGAACCGGGTCCGATTACGGGCGGAGTTCATTCGGGATTTTGACAAGTGGGAAACGTGACGGACGTCGCCGTTGGCCAGCGGATTCTCTTGGAGCTCTTCTGTTTTACCCGCCCTTGCATTCCGCCACATTCGCCTCGTTTCATCCTCACTTGCGATCAACACCTATCTGGTGCTTGAAATGCATTGCAGTGATTTTTTAAAAATGCGTTTTCTGAAGAAACTATTTAAGCTGCCTTTAATAGGTTTGCCTACGAAAAGAAAATGAAGTCCAGACAATGGCGGAATGGTACTTTCAAGATATTACGCACATTGGAAACATTATTTTCATGTCTTCCAACATAGCTAAAAACGGCTTTTCCAGACTGTTGTATTTCAGAATATACGAACCGGATACACGCGAAGCTACAATAGAGGCATGCATCGAACTTTGCTACAGAGTCGCGTCCAATAAAATTATAGGGTCACCGCATGAAGTCGGGGCCACGGTGGCTGAGCGGTTAGACTGCTCGCCTCCCACCAAAGGCGAACCTGATTCAATCCCCGTCCGGTTCACTCCGGATTTTCGCAAGTGGGAATCGTACCGGACGATGCCACTAGTCTGCTGGTTTTCTCAGGGATCTCCCTTTCTCCCGTCCCTTCATTCCGGCGCTGTTGCATACTCACCTAGCTTCACCCTCATCTACTCAAGACCTCGATGTTAAGAGCCACCCAAATCTCTTCACCGTATAAAGTCCCGTCCAGGCGAGTCAACGATAGAAATACTACACGCCATTTGAGTCCCTTGCGTATAGAGGCGATATAGGCTATTCACGGTAAAGTGAGCACTTTTGAAATCCCGCTCATTTGGAAAAATAGTCAATAAGTATATTTTACTTTACCCTTAGACGTTAACTTCCGAGTGCGGTGGAACATACACTCTGTGTTTATTACTTCATGGCAATATTGACCTAAAAAGTTGGTCAAACGATAAAAAATGACTGAAATAAAAAAGTAACTAGGGCCTCAGAGTTGCTCATTTTACCGTGAACAGCCTATACTCATTCTGAACGAAGTTTGGCCGACCTCCAGTGGTGTAGTTGGTTGGTGCGTCACCGGTCTGCGGTGCGGAAGGTTCTGGGTTACAATCCTAGGTAATTCATAGGTGTTAGTTTTAGTCGCGTGCAATACAATTATAGGGTCACCGAATAATTTCGGGGTGGCTGAGCGGTTACACTGATCGCCTCCCACCAAGGGCGAACCGGGTTCAATCCCCGGCTCTTCTAAACTACGTACGAGAACAGCCATGCATTTAGAATCAAATCTACCACCAAATTCAATTAGTAAAAGTCAAAAGACAAAATTCAATTCTACTCTCTAAAAATGACTGAATTAAACAACTTTGGAACTGTGCGCAGAGGTCAGATACCCTGTAAGCTATGATATCAGTACATCGAAAAATTAAAACAAGTAGTTTTGCTGTCGCAAAACTCATATTTATTGAGAACCTTGCCTTGACCGGCTTACACAATAAATTTTGTAAATGTTGAAGTGATATTAGGGCAAGGATAGGTAACATACCCATACTTGAAAGCGCCGCACTATCTTGGACTGAACGCAGGCTGCCACGTCCGGCAGAGCTCAACACAGCGATTGACTCAATTACGTAGTTCTTCAAGCTGTCGATTTACACTGTACAATGGCATCGTTTTTATCGTGTATGAACATTTCTCGAGAACCAGGCTACCACTTAGAGCCTGGCACAATTAGCGCTAAGTGGCAAAAAAATAGAACAGTTTGAGCCAATCTCAGAAATTAGTTTCTTGTGAAATCAATGACTGATAAGAAATTTTACCTGTTTACTGACCTTCTCCATATAAAGTGTACTATTTTGTTAATGAAACGCAATTGTTATGCTGTGTATTGAACGACATTTCCTCATTTGTTACCTTAACATTTTTTAAAATAAAAAAATACGCCTGTTTTATATATAAATAAAATTCAATACATGTTTTTTTCATTAAGTGTATACATCCTCTATTATCAGACCTAAAAAATGACAAAACGTCCAAAAGCCTCGTGTGGACATAAACATTATTTAAAGCTAATCACTTTTATAAAGATTAACTGAAAAAAGTGTGGTTTGCAAAAAAAAAAGACATTTGTGTGTTGAACAGTACAAACGTATCTCATCAACGTCATAATCCAGAACAATTAGAAACCTCAATCAATTATTCAACTAAACCACTTTCATTACTTGGGTTAATCCCGATGCAAATGCAACTACTCAGTGTCTATGTTTATGTGATGACGAGGCCGGACATATGACAATTC
>NQII01008580.1:40802-66417 GCA_002778355.1 Clitarchus hookeri | reverse complement strand
AAAAAAAAAAAAAAAAAAAAAAAAAAAACCCCCCGCCCGCCGACAAGCGGCGTCGTCCGGGACGATTCCCTCATAGGAAAATCCGTGAGTGACCCGGCCGGGGATGAAGCCCGGTTCGCCTTGGTGGGTGGAGAGCAGACTAGCGGAGGGGGTTGGAGGGAGACTGACCGAGGCTGTCGGAAGAGCGCAGCAGGCGGCTGGCTCTGTCGTGCACTCCGCTGCACCCGGCGGCGTGCTCGTGGAACCCCGCGGCGCACTCCTGCTGGCTGAAGGTCTGGAACTGCACGCAGTAGTCCATGGTCTGCGTGCTCGGCGACCTCGGCACTTTGCCCGGCAGGCTGAACATCTCGTACGGCCCCAGCTCGTACCCCTGACCTGCGTGCACACAGTTCACCAGCTGCTCTTTCCAGAGACGCAACAACAGCCAGTAACCACCGTGCACTCTGACCACTCGCAAGCGAGCAGCGAGGAACCCATACACGCGTCCTGCTGCCGAGCTACGCTGTACTGGTGGGACAGCACATAGCTAGCTCCGGCTTACCTTGCAACTGTTCACTACACGCCACTCGCTCTTTCACCAACACATTTCAACATACCTAGCTATTATATTACCTTCTTTACATGAAGATTCGGTTTGTAATTAATGTTATATAAATATTATATATTTGAATCGTAACTTACACAAAAATAACTAGCTGTCAGCTTGAAACTTATTTTTTCAGTATTTCTTGTAGTTGTAGAATAGTTCTTCCCTTGAATCGTACTTGGGATGCAATTATTATTAAGTGGGCCTACTACAGCTCTAATATTTTTTTTGTAAATAAAAGTATTTTTATTTTTATATGTAGTTGTAATGAATAGTTTGTAAGATGAATGTACATTTGTAAAATGGCCAAAGGCTGAATGTGTACAGTATAAATAATTCAAATAAATAATTGTTTATATTCAATATATATATAATTTAAACAAATAATTTATAAAATAAAAATTAGAAAAAATTATTAGATAAAATAACAATAATAAATGTAAATTTATGTGTGTATACATATTATAATGAATATTTTATGACATATTATATAGAACCATATAGAGGACATATTATGTAAATGCAAGGGTATGTACGAAAAGTAAATGTGCACAATGCAATGCCTAAGTTTGATCATGCGATTTTATATTTGGGAATAAACAAAGGCAGAGCTCTATCCCAGTCTAAAACATTTTTAGTTTTTGGTGCGCGCAACAGCAAAAATTCCATATCCAGTTCATTTTGGTGGCGTAACATAAAAGTGTGTGAATTGAACCTATTCCCAGATTCAGAGTGCTAAAGCTTAAAACACTTAAATAATTGCCTTTAGTACCCATTAATTACCTCTAATGGTTTATTACCTGGAAAATGTTTTACATAAATGTAGAAGAAAAGGAAAATTATTAAAACAACTTTGCATTTTGTAAAATATAGGATATTTTCTAAAACATTAAATAAGAAATCGATATTGCATAAAATATTGCAACTGAAAAGTATGTTAGATTTAGAAAATTATGAGAATTTTCGATACTTTCCTTGGTTAATACCAATCTTTTAGAAAGTTTAACGAATTAAAACAATTTCATCTCATTTCGGTGTGAATAAATAAATGACAGTAATAAATATAAATGTAAAGACGAGTTAAGGTGAGTTAAAAGTGAAGCGATGATGACATGTTGTGTAAAGTAATCACTAGTGAACGCCATACTGTGACTTGGGCGACATGTTTTGTGGTGGTTGACTGTTGCCTTCTGCAGGGCAGAAGCTGGAAAACTGCAAGGGTCAGTGCTGGGAATCGGACCTACCAGCATACGGGTAAGACGAAACAATTCTGATTACTACGCCATTGAGCAAGTGATAGAGAAACTAACATTTTAGTATTAAGACTGTACTCTGTGTAACCTTAGTACATATCTCTCTCTCGCTATTTATCTCTCTATCTCTAATTCTCTCTACCTATCTCTCTCTATCTCTAACTCTCTCCATCTCTCTTTATCTCTCTCTCCCTATCTCTTTCTCTTCCTATATATCTCTATTTATCTCTATATTCCCCTCAATCTCTTTATGGTGTTTCTCCGACTGTTATTCGCGCTTTGTGACAAAAGTCATGATGGCATGAATGCGAATTATTACATCGGAATAAAATACAAATACAGAAGAATTTCGTGAAGGAATTATACTTGTTTAACTTTATTTGCTTATTGATATTCGCAATAACTAAGTAGAGTGATGTGAAGCGCTACCATAGCATACTGAGGCAATCTCCGGAGCCGAGACCACGAGGTCCAGGCTCAGTTGTCGACGTGAGAGTGACATTTACATGTGATAAGTACACGCTAGTTTAGTTTCCAAGCTCCAACCTGCCGGGCAGTTATTAAGCATTACATATCAGTTGTTGAAAATGCAAAATAAGTAAAAATAAAAAAGTACCTAGAGAGCAACTCTTTTTACATTCTGGTATATCTCAAGAGTAATGAATACACGGTCAAGTGATTATGAATCTGTGTTCTTTTNTTATTACGAATCTGCGTTCTTTTTCAGTTGCCCAGTCGAAAAACATGCCTTGTAATAATTACAAGTTTAGAAAATAATGTTCGTAACAATAATACATAGGTAAATTTAAATTAAATAGCTATTTATAATTGCAAATATACGAATGCCTATAAATATGAGTACCTACCTATTGTATCATTGTATGCCTCAATGAAATTGTTTGAATAAATACTCCAATTACAGAGGCATTTATTTGAAAGAAGTAGTGGTATACCCCATTTGCTCTGAGCGTAACTGAATTCATTATGTGGCTTGAAAAATAGTAATCCACGTGAAGTTATTATGCATAATTGCTCATGATTCAGCAATGATATAGTTTTCAGTAATCATAATTATCTTTGGTTAAAGTTATTTTATTAAAAATTTATATGCAGTAACATCTTTCCTATACCCATCACTGGAATTTAAAACATTCTGATAACATTTCGTGGTAAGCTGAAAAGCAGCTGTCATATGTGACGTTAAAAAACCAAAATGTATGTCTTGCCTCTGTACCACAATAATATCCACTGCAAAGAATTCTGCAACTGGAAAAGTGGTTTCGTGGTCTCTATGGTGATTATCAAAGATCTGGTACAATATTTTGGGACCTATTTAAACTTAGCTTCAGCACAAAAGGCAGCTGAGTAGAACGGCAATTCATGCAACATCTAAAAAGTGGAGTCAGATGAATCGAATGAAATTGAGTGCAGTGTTTTTAAAGTGATTTTAAATTTTTTTTTGACTTGGCATTCTGGCATTTAACTTTTAATTTGCAGTATATACATTACAGACATTTCATTTCAGCCACTATTGTAGAACAAAGTTAATTTTCAAATACTCAACAAGTGCCGCGATAACAGCAGTCTCATAGTGCATGTTGTTCATTCCATCTTCAGCCGGCTTCAAAAATAGCAGAAGGTCTATGAAACAGGTCAGTGGTCACTGCTTACGGCTGGTAGTGACTGCTGTGTCATTTATCGTCACTGTTGTTGTTGATTGTGGAGTAGTGGTAATGCTTCCTTTAAGTTCATTTATCAGAGAGAGAGAGAGAGAGAGAGAGCATTTGGGTGGCTCTTAACATAGGGGTCTTGAGAGCCGATAAGGGTGACACAAGGTCAGTATGGAGCATCGCCGGAATGAAAGGGCGGGGGAACGGGAGATCCCTGAGAAAACCCACCAACCAGCGGCATTGTCCAATACGTTTCCCATTAGTGAAAATACAGGAGTGACCCCACGGGAAATCGAACCCGGTTCGCTTTGGTGGGAGGTGAGTAGTCTAACCACTATACCACCGTGACCCCGTGGCGAAGTAATGTTCTCTACCCAAGGTTTCTTATAGGCTATTACAGGTTGTTCACGGTAAAGTGAGCACTTTTTGTTTGAGGCTCTGCTAAAATTTTTCTTTCAGCCAATTTCAAACTCTCTGTCACTTTTTAATATAAACATTGCCATGTGACTATTAAACGACTCTCAAAAGTTAACTTCTGTGGCTGCAATAAAGTATATTTATGAATGGTTAGCGCCTTTTGAAAGAGCCTACAGGTATGCTGGCTCCTCACCATACCCGTGTATTNCGTTTTGAAACAGCCTACATGTATGCTGGCTCCTCACCATACCCGTGTATTGTACTGCAGTGCGCCGTGACAGCAGCGCCACTCACCAGACGCGTTGCCGTCTTTGTGCAAGTTCTTCCGCAGCGGCGACGGCAGGTACATCTGGTCAGAAGGACTGCAGCCTTCTTCCTCCAGCTGCTTCGAGTTCCTCTGGTTCTGCAACTCCGCCAAGGACTTCGTCTCCGTCGACGGCCGGCTTTGGTTGTAGCACGCGTCGTTCCTGCTAGTCAAGTTAACACACCAATCATGGATTATCCAGCAAAAGATGTTTGCGAAAAAAATTTAAATAAAACATATTCCTAATCACAACAATGTGTTACAAAAATATGTAGCTATTCAAAAGTTAGTTTTGGTGCATTTTTAATGGCAAATGTTTTTGGACCGCACTGGTTATATGAAATTCTTTTATTTTGTAATAAATCTTGCAAAATAATCACCGGATGTGGGATGTTGTTAAAGAATTATTTGGTTATATGTCAGTGTCTGGTGATTTAGGTTATGCTAGAATACATAAGATAACTTATTATGAAGAAATTATTGAAAAAATACATAAACACCTATTGGTGTAAATCGTGCATCAGTGTGGTTATTTGGTCATTGAGCATGGTGTTGCTCAATATAATTTTTTAATTTTTTAATCCATACATTTATAGAGATAATCACTTTTCAAATTATTATATCCAACTGTTCATCTTTAAAGTATTTGATGCTTCTCTAAATAATTCTTCTTTAAGAATTTTAGTTAATTAATCTATACCTGAATTCATACATTTAAATGCATCTAAAAATCTTGATTTTAAATTATTTAAAATTTTTTTAATAAAATGAATATATTTATCTTTATTAGTATGTATTAAAGATATACCTATCTACTTCACTTGCACTAAATTCTTTAATACATAATTGTGCATCATATCCAGATAAGTTATGTATATATGTAAATACACATAATACATTTGTTTATTTATTTATTCATATACAGCGTGTTTCGTAAACATATAACCCAACTGTTCCAGGGGATTGCTGTTGTAAGAAGAAGAAATTTTAAATATCACACCCATGGTCCACCTTAAATAATAAGGGTCGTAGAAGCCCTTAAAGGCGGAGTCCGAAAAGCATATTATGTGGGATGTTATGAAAAGTACTTGTGTTAGAGGAACATAATTTGCTATACGAATTAATTAAACCAAGATCTGAGATATAATGAAGGTTTTGTATGTCGTACTCACCCCTATCATGTGAATAGTAGCAGTTTGCACCCTGTTATTGCAAACAACTTTTTTACCTCGAGGTAATATTGATGTTTATTACCTTCGTATTAAACAGTACATNCAACTCTCTAGCACCCACCGCTTTCGTGTAAAACGCACCCCATTGTTTCAGCTGTAGCAATACTGTGGCCTGGCGAGTAGGCAACATGTCCTACACCTGGGGGTAAATACGTGCTGGCTGTAATACGGCGTTGCACGCTGGATAATTATCGCTAAGAACAAACAGGCAGCAAACAAATTACAATTAGTAAATGCGACATAGTGACGTTTATTAATGTTTGGTGGCACATTATGAAGCACGGATCATGGTTATTTGAGCTACTTTCAAGTCGAATTCTCAGAAAACAAGACTCTCCACCNTCGAGTTCTCAGAAAACAATATTCTCCACCAAGACTATATAAGTATTGAAGATTTATAGACGAATGTTGGTTGGATTGGGTGGGTCTAAGATTATTTAATTTTCAGTAAAGAAAAGGGATGGAATAAAGAGTTATCATTTGGTCTGTAAATCGTAAATAAAAAATACTTGGTTCAGTGTATGTGGTCGGCGAACACTCCGTAAGACTTAATTCATATTTTTCACTCTCTTCAAAATAAACTAAGGGCGCTGATTATGCTCTTTGTGTGGCGTAACGCATAAGTTATGTAACGTACATAAAAACAGTTAGACCTGCATAATGAGCGATATGCATGCTGAGAAGATGTACGAGATATCAATATGAACTGACAGTTTTCAATTGAATCATATAATTATATCAAATATAAAAAGTCTAATGATTTTGCTAAAAAAAAAAAAATATATATATATTGTACAAAATGTTTAAATAATCCTATTCCTAATTAATTTGATTTGAACATATCTGATTATAATAATACAAGTGATAGTTTAAATAACCAAAATTAAGAAATAATTAAATAAACACATTACAAAAAATAATCCTATTACTTTTACAAAATTATTGTTTTGATAACTGAACTAACAAAGCTTAGTACTTTTTTTATTAATTACTGTATACTTAAAGGTTAATAGTTTAAATTAAAATTTTAATCATGCACATTTGTTGATTTAAAACTGGATTTAGTAATTAAAATAAAAATGTTTTTAAAGATAATGCCAAAAATTAAAATTTTCGTGTTTTTAAAAAAAGGGGGTTTATAAATGTATTGTATGAATATGTTAAAAATGAAAATTTTAATAAAAGGTTTAATGCTGTCATTCAAATTAATAATATTATTAATGAAATGTAGGTGATTTAGTAAGAAATAAAATCAGCGAGTTAGAAAATAAAAACAATTTTTTATCAATTAGATCTAAATAAATAAAACAAGTTTATAAATAAAAAATAAGAAACTTACCAAATATGTTTAATTTTATTTAAAATTGCTAATTATAAAAATACCATAAGTTTGGATTTTTTCAATAGATTCGAAAATAAACTACATCTATAACTGGGAAATTAGCACAGAGAAAAACTAATGAATATTTTTAATTGCATACTGTTTTAAATAATATTTCAATTTCTTTTATATTGTACAGTTTAAAAAATAATAATGGACATATTCATGATTCGCTGGTTTTAAGAACAGCATGTAAAGTGTATAAAATAGATGTTTAAAGCAATTTTTAATTTAAAAAATGGTTATCAAATAACTTTAAATAGTTGATAGTATTAAAATTGGTAAAGTATCTCAAAAAAATATTTGTTTGTTTATAACTTTTACAGAATTATAAAAAATATATTTTAAAAATATACAGTTTGGTTTCTAATAAATTTCAAACACTTGGTGCTTGAAGTCTAAAAATGTTCCTCAAAATAATGATTTAAATTTACAAAATAGTAATATTAATATAAATATGTTTCTTCTTTATGTCAATCGAAAAACCAACATTTAAAAAAAAAGAATAAACAAGTATTTGTTCATTTGCGAAAGTATAAATAATTAACTATTTAAACCAGTTAGAAAAATTCACTAAAATAAAATTTACAAAATTTTGAATTTATGATTAAAGGGAAGCTAATTAAAATAAAACAGATTCTCGAAATTTAATTTAAAAAAGTAAGCATATATATAATATTATTGAAGATTTTCAACATGTTGTTTTGCTATTCAAATTAAAGATAAATCTAGTAATAATATTGTAAGTTTTTTTAATCAATTTTTAAAATAAGAAAATCCTTATAATTCAAAAACATAATGTTTGCAAATTGTATAGTAAATATTTTAAAGAATTAATGAAAAAAAAATATAATTAAATATTATTCTGTTTTCTGAACTTCAAAAATTAAATTTGTTGAAAAATAAAAACCTTATAAATATACTTGTCAAAAAATTTGCTTTCAATAGTGATTGACATTTTTTTAATTTGATAAAATAATATAATAATACTGACCATATAAATATTAGAATGAAATGATTGAAAAATTAAAAACAAATACAGAGAATTAATTTTTATCTGCTCAAATAAAATATGAAACTTGTAATATTGTTAAAATTAGTATATAAAAAAAAATCGGTACTATTATACATCTAATTAGTTAATATGATTTTCTAAAATAGATAACAATCTTAAAATATGTATCTACACATATTTTAAAGATATATATGGTAAAGAAATTTAATAATATTCTTATTAATTTGAAAATATGAAAACAATTTTTCCAGATATACATTTAATTCAAAAAGTTTAAACCAAAGGTGATAAAATTTATGTGAAATATGTTGTTTTAATAATGGTCATAATTTTTGAATTAATAAAAATTAAATAGTTTAATAAAAATAAAATTTACATCGAAATTTTTACATATTAATGAAAGATGTGACATAAATTTTAATTGGTATAGTTTTTAATATAAATTTAAATTGGTCAACTGTTCTGTTTGAGAAAATATAGTTTTCTTTTACTTCACTATATCAATTAATAAATAGATATAAAAAAAAATTTTGGTAATATTTTTAATTTGAATTGACACAATTGTATTAATTTGATAGTTTACCTTTTTAACTCACCTGGTAAATTGTTTTAAATGTTAATGTATATTTAGCAATAGTCAATAAACTTTTAAATTTATTTAAAAATTATTCTTAAAAGTTAATTTTTTATGAATCTTCAGTTTTACTTTTATAATTTTTATCATTATTTTCTCTATTTGTAATTGTGTAATATATTACAACTCATATCTCCAATTTTTTTAACATTAATTTGTTTTGATAATTCTATTTAATATAATGATTCATTTAATGAATTACATTTATTAACATATAGTTCCAAATTATTTATAGAATTTGATTACAATCCAAAGCCTTGTGCCTCAAATTCTGTAATTAAATTATAAATATGACTGGAAAGATAATATAACACTTTACCTAAAATAATTTATTTATAAATTGATGCATGTAAAGATCGAAAAATCGTAACTTGTATATTTTCCTAATGATTTTTAATTTTTTTTCTAATATTATATTTCTTTATAGCATTATTTGATTTTAAAATGTTATTATTTGTTTATTGGAGACTTTTTAGTAGGTTTTAAAAATTCACCAGGAGATATATAATTTCTAGATTATCGATTACAAATGTTTGTATTCTTGATGAAAAGCTTTATTTTTCTTTTAGTTTTATGATTTTTATGTTTAAATGGTTTAACTCTCTCTTATTAATTAAAAAAATGGAGTATTACACATTTTAGATTTTCCTTTAATATAATAATTTTTGTAAATTACAAATATTTTCTTCTTTATATTATTTTTAAATTTTTTAAGGCATTTCTATTCGAAAATCCAAATGTGTTATTTTTTTTGTATTTTTAGCTGAATATTTTAATACACATAATATATATTTTTTTAAAGTATAAAAACAAAGAAAAGTTTTGATGTATATTTTTTACAACCTTAGTAGTAAAAATAGTGCATTATGATTTTATTTTATTCTTTCAATACCTTACATATTTATCTGCTCTCCTAAAATTTTATTGCTTTAATTAAATAATTATTTATATTGTTTATCTATTCTTGTAAATGTTGTTGAATTTCATGTATATTGCTTTTAATAAAAACTTATTTATATGATTTACCCATTTTTGTATTTTTTGTTTATTTATTTTAGTGTTTTTATGCTTTCTTATATTATAAATAAAAATTCGAAATTTCTTTTAAACAATACATTTTTTTAAAATAATAAATTTTAATTTATTTATTTTGAATATTTTTGGGTATTCTTTTGAAGATAGTTTATATATGGGAATATTTATCTCTTGTAAAGGTATGAGAAGAAAATTAATTAATATCTGTTAACTTTTAAAGTTTTTAAAATATTTTTATAAAATATAATGTTTTGATGTTATTATTTATTTTATATGTATATCTAAAAAATTGTTACAGATTTTCTCTATTCATCACAAAAAGCAGTTCCGCATATTTTTCTTAATTTTTATATTATTATATTGAATATCCTGCTTCTTTATCATAAATCTCATTATTGCTTCTACAGTAATGTCTGTGATATTCATAATTATGATCTCTCTTTTTTCAACATTTGTCTTTAACCTTTTAAACAAATTTTTACAGTATGAATATCGATTAACATTTGATTTTTTTTGTATATAAATCTCATGCAAATGTCTTCTTTTCCATGTTTTAATTGCCTTTGTTTGCATTGCTTATAAACAATTTGTAAAATGGTTTATGATAAATAAAAATAAATCCAATGCTAAAAAAATTAAATTTTTAAAATATTTATTTATTTTGCTAATATATATTGTTACAATTTTATAAGTTTACTTTATATTTATATTTTTACAGGTGTTATCTTTAGATTTATACTTAAATTATAGTTAATAGTTTGTAACGTAAATATAATTTAATTTTTTGTATTTTTTTACATTTTTCAACTTTTTTGGTTTACATGTTATTTTCATGATATTTTGTCTAAAATATTAAATTTTTGGGACATGTTCTAGTTTCTTGATATTTTATTGTAATTTATGATAATTTTAATTATATGATAGTTTATTTAGTTTCTAAGATTTATAAAAGTGAGCGAGCTCCCTCAATCACTATCTACTACTTCACCTTTACCCACATAATTTACAAGTTCATAAAAATAAACTCCTATGTCATTAACTGCTTGTTTCTAAATAAACATATTTTAATAAAACTAAACAAAATTTGTAATAATCTTTTATGTAAACTACATTTTTTATCTTTTGTTATCGCATTCCTATTTACTACAACATACGATATGTTTTATTAAATCGAACTATGATATTACTAATAATTTAAACCTAGAGTTTTGATTTTATTTTGATTTAGTGTCTTTTAATAGGAAATATAATTTTAAGCGTAAAACTATAAAACTCAAATATAAAATATTGTCGAAAAATTTTAAAGATCTAAAAGTTTGTTGTTTTATAACATATAAGAATATTATAATAGAAAATAGGTTAATTTTTGTTTCCGCAGTAAATAATGGCTTTTTTACTAGTTACAGGAATATTTTAATGTTTCAGATTTTTTGTTGAATTTTTGCATTTTTTATATATATATCTGAATGCTTATGTCTGGTAGTGTAATGACTTGAAAAACAGCTTAAATCTTACATATCTTTACAGTTTTTACAATTTGTTGCACTATTTTCTTAATTTGATACCAAAGTGATCAAAATTTTTAAATTTAAATAGTTTTCAAATATTTTAATTTTTAATTTTTTTTACATTCACAAAGTTTTTTCTCAATTAAGTATACATTTGAGGGATTAAAGTATTACTTTACTACTTTGAAATTAATAATTTTTTATAACTTTATATATGCAACATCTGCTTTTATGTGTATTTATTTGCTTATCTTTTGTTTGTGTTTTGTAAATAAATCAGTACACTTTTCATTGGTGCTCTTCATACAGTGTAGTATTTCTATTCTTTTCTTTGAATTTCCATTTCGTTTTTATTTATATAAATTTAATTTTAGCAAATAAAATGGATTGAATATACTAAAAATATATTTAATGTATTAATTTTATTTTCATTTTATTTTATTTTTGATATAAAATATTATTTGACTTTTAAATAATTTTGTTGCATGCATAACGAATAAATTGCTTACATAGTTAACTAACACAATTCAGTTTACAAAACTTCATGAGCTTGCAATTTATATGATGTATACATTTTCATATTTTCTAATTGTCAATTCAAATTTTAATAAAAATAAATTTATTTTACTTTAAAAATAGACCAAATATTTCTTTGGCCTGAAGAAATATACCAAGCAATTAAAAATATTTTTAATTGTTATTTAAGCACTTTACATTTATTATTAAATTAAATGATCAAAACAAGCCTGATATACTAATACGAGTATAATTTGAGGTTTCATAAAAGTTTTCATATAACACATAAATAATATTAATATAATGTATAAAACATAATGCATAAATAATATTTATATTTATATAAAAACATTTATATAAATAATACTTTTATATATTGACTACAGCCACTCTTGGCTCTTTTTTTCGTGTTTGTTTTGTGTCTCAGGCTTGATTTTCTGTGATGGCATGGTGTAGCAATAGAATATGTTAAAAATATTGCACTTAATCAGTCACCCCCGTCGCAAGAATCTTTAGAAGAAGGTTTTGTCATACATGTAATAGATTATCAATAAACAATTGTTTCATGTCGTAATTGTGGTGCTTAAATTCTATATATGGTATAAATAATATGAAATTTCCGTTTAGTTTTCTCAGTTACTTGTTATATGTACTTTTTTACCAAACTTTATAGCTCATGACTTAAGTGTTAATATTTTATATTTTTTCACAATAAGCTTCAGGAGATTTTTATAACTTTTATTTTTTATTGGTATTTCAACATGAGGCATTTTTTATCTGATTTGTATCCATATATTAGAAAAACACAATGCAATTTTATGTGTACTGGATAAAATAGTTATAAAATACTAAAATATTTGAAAGACGATTATATCCTCCAACATATCAAATGTATGGAACATTAAATATTTGTAAATTATTATAATTTTTTTTATGTGATGGGCAAGGGAACTACCCAAATGATGCGACTAAAATATTACTTGAATTTATTTTCTCCTTCCATTTTCAATATTCGAAATTCAAAATATATAAATAATTTAAGTACCTGACAATCGAGTAATTACATCAGTGATGACAATCAATTTACTGTTAGAACAATAATATTTAGAAATATCTAGTGTTGATAGTTACTATCCAATTATGTCTATTCTCTTATAAATGTAATAAAATTATTTATCTTAAACATTTTTAGGAAATAAATAATTTATTCAAAATGTGATTATAACATTCCTATTATTACAAGTTGCTCTTATAATTACATGTTTATCAAATCAAAGATAAAGGTCCAGTCAGAAAGAGCAAACGTGACAAGAGATAGAGTTGTTGTTTAAGAAACTAGAAATTTTATGGAATATTTTTTATTATGGAACAAATACTGCACACGCAATGTAAATTTATATATAAGACATCCTAAAAACACGTCAGTTTCAATTAATGACATGTGTTAGGAAAAAAATTACATGAAAGTTTAGATTTTAAATTTAAAATAACACAATTTTTAAGAAATATTTTTTGACATGATAGAAATTGTAATTATTTGTTGAGAAAATGTATTTCCACAAACATTAATCGACATGTTAATTTATGAATCAATCACTTTGAAAATGTTTATGTAAAAAGAAAATGTGTAAACATTTTACCAAAAAAATATTATGGTTATGAAAAAAAAAGTTATTTATTCTTTGGAGATATAAGTGTTCATATAAAAAACTGTTAGTTAAAGATCAGACTAATAGAAAATGTTGTGCTATTTTTGATAAACCTGTTCAAGTGGGATCTGTGTGTAATCTTGTTTCATTTATTCACATAAAAATTACATTTAAGTGTTTTGGAAGACAATAAATATTGTTTTTGCTATTAAATTGGTGATTCAATTTTTTTATTTACTAACATTACTTAAAATTGTTTACCTTTTTTATAAAATTGTTTATTAAAGTAAAAAATTAAAAAAAATGTATTTTTGTTAAAATAATAAGTTACACTTTAGAATAAGATTTAAAACAACATTTGAAAGAAATTTATGTAAAACTGAATGTCAGATGAGTAAAATTTTCATACTAATGTAACTTTTAATGTTATAAATTTTTTTGTTAGCCATGATTGTAAATCGTTACTTGTTTTATCAATAACAAAATAATTATTAAATATAAATTAATTTAATTAAATGTATAATAAAGCTTTGAAATTAATGTTTGGTATTACAAATGGAACTGAAATATTTTTGAAAGAGATTGAAAATTAAACATCAAAATGTACCATTTTTCTTTAATTAAAAATAATTAAAATAAATAATTTGGTTGAAAAGTATGTCTTTAATTTAATAAATCTTAATTATAATAGTAACAATTTTAAGTAATGTAATTTTTTAAATAAAAAATGCTGAGCTTGAGTTTAATAAAAACATTAATAAAACCTTTAAAATTTTAAAGAGGAAAGATAAATTTTGGTAAAAATATTCTTGTGCTTAAAACATTATTTTACAATAATTTTTGGTTGAAACAGATACAAAAATTATTGAAAAATCTGATTTTAAATTTATGAATGAACACTTTAGACCACATATAATTATCAGAAAAGAATTAAAATTGTTAAAGCATGTATTATAAACAATTTTCCTTTTTAAAATTCTTATATTTGTATACAATATAACGATGGCTATGACATTTTTTATATTTTTATGACATTGTATTACTTAAGCAGTTTATAAAATGCATAAACTAGGCAAAGTTTGCTAAACAAAATTGCGTTATTTGATGTAAAACACAAAACCAATAGATTTGATACACTCATATTTCTATTGGAATATCCATATTTTTCCTTTTTATTGAAAAATCATTGTTTCTTCAAGTTAATTTGAACATCTTAGTTAGAATTCACATTTTATATATTACAATATGCATATTATATACAACAATGAGCATTCGTGCAACTGCAGATGGCCATATTTAATCTTGGGCTGCAAACTGTTTGAATGCGATATGGCTGTAGGCACTCATGACCTGTTATCCCTGATGTAGACTTTTTGTAAGTTGTCTTCTGATTTATTGGGTAAGATATTATTATGATTCCCAATGCACTTTATGAAGTCATATTCATGTAATTGATCTCCAGATTTATTTACGAGAAACAACATAAATCTATTTGATATTTTCTATTACGAGTATTTATGGAGTTAAAATTATGGTAAAATTCTGAATCTCTCTTAATATTGTTTATAAGCTTAAATTGTATCTTTCTTTTTAAGACGACGATGTTTTATTTACAGTTATCTTTGGCCAACTGTTCTTTGTTAGCCCTACATTACCAACTGCTCATTTCAGACAGGACCTTACAATTCTCCACAGCTAGTGTAGAGGAAATGAATAATTTCGAAAGAAATCCAAGTACGGATTCTATCATTTTACAACTGATGCATACTAAATCAAAATATTTACAGCTTGTATCTCACTTAAATATAAAATTATGCACTTTTATTCTTTAAATATTATAGAAATATGTTTCTCTTATACATGATTAAATTCTGATTATGGTAGTGCAGCCTTCTTTTGTCCATGTGAATTTTTAATACCTTACAAGTACGTATCATGTGTACATTACCATATTATGTATTTATTCGTTTTTCTCATGTGCCTAATGGGGGTGTAGGAGCATACATACCCAGCTGCCAGGCCACCCCTCCACCAAAGATGTGGCATCACCCACTGCTATGATTATGATAAATGAAGCCAACCCGACCAACAAAATAAAAATATCTATCCTGGTAATTTTTTACTTCTGGATTTTCAAAGTAATTTTTGTTTATTTTCTATTTATTTCTCTGGTATTTAAATTTTACCACTAAAATTGCATTTATATATNCTGTAGTTAATTAATTCACTTCGGCAAACAAGTGAATAAGATAAAGTTATCTATGTGAAACATCCCCCATATGCTCATTGGAACGTTACCTTCGCTGTACCAACATACACGCACACACGGACACCGCTACTGTGCAGATGACTCCTGACACGACCGGCACGACGATGTTGAGATGCATGTCAGCTGTGCTCTCCAGTTCTGGGACGGCAGGTATTGTGTACGGTGCTAGCATTTCTGAAAAACATGAAAATGCCGCATGCATTGTAATTAGATCAACGATACTACGATGCTCAATGGTGCATAAATATCAAACCAAATATGTTACACTGTAAAAATTAAATATCATTTTAAATTATCTGGTTTTCATCATCCATGTCATTTATCACAAATTTATGAGACCATTACATTTTTAATGCCTGATAATGAGAAACGGTTTCTCCTTGAATGTAGGGAAGAACTTGATATTGTAATAATTTTTGTACGTGCGCACACCTTCCTGAATTAAAACTCACATTATCATGTTTATAAGTATGTAGTATCAATAATGTTTCAAATAAAAAGGCAGGCATATTACATTAAATGAAAAATGCATTGCATTTATTTTCTACGAGTAAATTTTTTACTAAAACTGAAAATTACTCCGTACCAAACATGCGGGTGGAAATTAATAAATAAGTATTCAGGTTTCCACAGATATGTTCCAGATGTTACATGGGACCAACTGGGGCCTAGAAGTAATTTAATAGCCTGTAAAAGTATAATGATTAAAATAATATTCTTTTTCTTATCATTATACTTGCAGAATGTANTTCAGGATTCCACAGATATGTTCCAGATGTTACATGGGACCAACTGGGGCCTAGAAGTAATTTAATAGCCTGTAAAAGTATAATGATTAAAATAATATTCTTTTTCTTATCATTATACTTGCAGAATGTATCTGAATCATTCAAAATATTCTCAGCCTGTAGCAACAAATCTCTGCTGATTATTCACAGGATTCTCAAACATATCGATGAATTGATTTTGCTCCTGTGAAGAAAGGAATCCCTAGAATGCATTTTCTGCACTACCACTGTATTTGTAACAGCCTCTCCTTCAGGAAGTGAATTAGACTATTGAAAATGTGGACGTCTGCTTGTTACGTCCAGGAAGTATGGTGGGTGCAGCATTGCGATAGGCCCATACCTAAGTTCACTCAGCTTCTGATGTGTACACTTTTTGCCATTTGGAATTCGGCGTTATCTGGCAAGAACAGGGGATCCTTCATATTAAACAACTACAGAGAAATTTTACGCAACTTCAGTTGCATTCCGTCAGCATTTACACAGTACGAGACAGTGATAATTGTTTTTCCAGGGAAAAAAGAACTTGTAATGAACAATATTAAATTTTCCCCCTTACACTAACAGCTGAACCTTTTGTTGTGTCAACCGTGGCTGCAGAAAGTGTCCGGCAATTTCACCGAAGTCCAGACACTGCCAGATTTGCTTGCTATTATCGTACAGCATGTGCGTACTTCTTTTTATGTACCTACATTCTGTCTGCATATACAGCATGTATGTACTTAACACATCACTATAAGAGTGGTTAAGGATTAGTCATCACTATAAATTCGAGTAGAGGCTTATTGTGNGCATTTACACAGTACGAGACAGTGATAATTGTTTTTCCAGGGAAAAAAGAACTTGTAATGAACAATATTAAATTTTGCCCTCTACACTAACAGCTGAACCTTTTGTTGTGTCAACCTTGGCTGCAGAAAGTGTCCGGCAATTTCACCGAAGTCCAGACACTGCCAGATTTGCTTGCTATTATCGTACAGCATGTGCGTACTTCTTTTTATGTACCTACATTCTGTCTGCATATACAGCATATATGTACTTAACACATCACTATAAGAGTGGTTAAGGATTAGTCATCACTATAAATTCGAGTAGAGGCTTATTGTGNATATGTACTTAACACATCACTATAAGAGTGGTTAAGGATTAGTCATCACTATAAATTCGAGTAGAGGCTTATTGTGGCGATGGATGAACCTTTACAACTGTTGCTGTTCGTGAAGTTCCTTGAATTTATGTGTTACAAAAACATATATATATATATATGTATATATATCTAATAAATTATATTTGCTGTATGTGGTAAATTATGTTTTAACTGAAAACGATGAACTTTCAGGCAAGTTTACTGATGGTGGTGTGTGGATTTGTCTTCACACGTACTTTTAAAGTGTCATTATCGACCCGTGACCTGCAAATCTACCTTCCTCAGATTCTGATAATTGGCACAAAATTATTTAGACCAGCACGATACATTGTCCATTCTGAATTTGCATTTATGCACTTACCATGCTGTAGCTCATTTTTTTGCTGTATTATGTCCCAGTTTTAATTTATGCAACAAATAACCACAATGTCTCAATATGCTACTCAGAACATGCCAGTAAAATGGTTATGATAGTTGGAGCATAATGTATTTTAAATGGGAGCTCCGTGGCCCGGTGGCTTGCTTGCTTCTGCTCGACTCGGAAGTGCTCGGCAGTCTTCGGTTAGACTCGGATGAGCTCGGAAGCCTTCGGCGCGGGATTGCCGATCGTTCTCGAAGGTGCACAGCAGTTATGGCCACAGTGGTAAAATATGCATACCCATCCATTTATATGAGCCGGCGACCATATTGGTTTTATAGACATTGGGTACACCAAATCAAATTTGTGTTTAGTAACCGATAACATTTTTTTTTAATTCATACCAAAATTCTACATGGAGCATTGCGGAACCCTGCAGAAGTCTATCTTTAATATACTGTAAGCATTTATTATTAATGGTACATTTATTACTTATTTTTTATATCTTAAAGTTGTAACAAATGACAAATTATTCAATGTATATTTTCGAGACGAATTCATTCAAGTCGTCGCAACTTGGTTATTACCCCAGCTATCAACTTTACCACACTCTTTCAATGACATATTAAAGTTTTCAAAATAGATATACCAATGTTTTAAATTTTCTTTACAGACTAAGTATCTTAGGTACTACATACCGAGTCTCCTCTCTTCAAGTAGAAATATTACACAGTGTCAGAATCTGCAAATCATTAATTCCCTCGACTGCCATATAGGTATAAGTATGGTACTTGAACTTATTAAAATGGAATTAAGGTATGTGTATGTGACCAAGCTAAGCCCATCATAAAGNGTATAAGTATGGTACTTGAACTTATTAAAATGGAATTAAGGTATGTGTATGTGACCAAGCTAAGCCCATCATAAAGTAGCAATTAATCTGCCAAAGTCATGTTATAATCATCGTGTGGATCAGTTTTACCAAAATTTTATAGGCATAGCATTGTGCTGGGCTTTTGAGACTTAAAATGTAAGAGGCCAGTTTGGGNTCAGTTTTACCAAAATTTTATAGGCATAGCATTGTGCTGGGCTTTTGAGACTTAAAATGTAAGAGGCCAGTTTGGGTGATAGTCTTATCTTCCATGATATTATTGGCAATCAATTCACCATTGCATCAATTTTTCGATCAATCTTCTAATTATTCCATCAAAATATTAATCTTTTAGATCAATTTTTTGATCAATATTTTCATCAACTGTCAATATTTCCATCAACCACTCAATCAATCTTCCCATCACTCTTCCAAGCACTCCATCAATCTTTCATCCACCAATTTAATCTTCTCATCTTTCCATCAATCATTCACTCTTCTATCAATCTTTCTATCAATATTTCCATCTTTCGATCAGTCTTTCAATCATTCGTCCAATATTTCTATCAATATCCTGACCAATCTCTCATCCAATATTTTCCATCTATTTGCAATATTTCCATAAAATATTCAAATAATATTTTCATCAATCTTCAAAACTTTAGATCAAATTTTAGTCCAATCTTTCAATATTTCCAACATCGTGAAATTCTTTCCATCAATGTTGCATTATTTTCTTATCAATATTTCAACCATTCAATCAGTATGTCCATCATATTTCCAATTCTTCCACCAATCATTCAACCAATCTCCCAACATTTCCAATAATCCTAAAATCTTCCAATCAATCTTTCCATCAATCTTCCAATCTTTCGATCGATATTTCAATCCTTTGTTAAATACTTCGATCAATCTTCGAATCGAATGATCAATATTTCAACGTTTACATAAATCTTACAATCTTCCGATCATTATTCCCATCAATCTCCCAATATTTCTATCAATCTTGCAATCAATTTCTCAGTCGATTATCTCAAAAAGATTTCTCAAAAAACGTCAAAATGAAACCTAAAAAAGAAAAAATTAAAAAAAACAAAAGAGAAACCTTAAATAAGATATTTCAAAAAACATACCTCAAAAAACACCCAAAAATCAGACCTCGAAAATCAAGCATGAAAAAAGACCTCAAACATAACTCAATCTACTTTAAATGACACTAGAAAGCATTCGCGGCTCGTGGGTTTTAGCACAGATAGAAATTTGAGAGGAAGAGTGAGCTAAGAAATACATAATAATTTTAAAATTTTAAATCTGAAAATAAGCTTCATGATATTCTAGGGTTGTGCGAAAGTGACTTTTTGTTTAACAAAACATAAAAGAAAAATATGTTATTGGATTTTATCAAACTGAAAAGAAAATGAAAAATAATTTTATGAAAAAACAGCTATGATGAATATTTAATGAAAATCTGAAAAATTCACAAAATTTTTCATTAACTTATATATTGTCAACTAATTACTTGCACATAATCTACTAAATTCAATTAAAATTGTGAAATCAAAATTCCCTGGTGTCATTACTGGCCATAAAATATAACAATATGCTCCTAAATATTTCCTCAGTACATGTAATAAAATAATTGACACGATTGGATTTCATCCTAAGGAAGTAATAAATGTTTTAATAAAATTCTTTATCTTAACAAAATTGCTTTTTCCAACATTTATAGTCAGGTTTCAAGTAATTATTTCAGTAATATTTTAGTAATAAAAATAGACAAATAGACAAACAAGCAAAAATTCTCATTGCTTTTCACCTAAACGAACACCTGACAAGCACTAAATGTTCTGCGAACTTCAAAAGGTCCATTTCGCTTAGATTTTCATTAAGTATAGGCTTTTCAGGGTAAAGTGAGCATTTTTGAGGCCCTAGTTATATTTTACCTTCAGCCATTTTTTTTATCCATTAACCAACTTTTAAAAAATCAATATTGCCATGTAAGTATTTGTTACTTACATGGCAATATTTATTTTTAAAAAGTTGTATGTGTATATTCCATTGCACTCGGAAGTTAACGTCCGAGACTATTATTTCAAAAGTGCTCACTTTATCGTGAATAGCCTATACTTAGATTTCGTACCGAAATCGAAAATAAAATATCAAATTTTTATTTATCGCTTCTGTATACAGCTTTATTAAAAAATTATGGCGCATGGATAAATCAGCTTTACTTTTGCACCATCCTATTTTGAATAATCTTGTATGAAAATTATTTGCCTCAAAAATTTTTGTTGACAAGAAATATTTTAACATGGTAGTTTCATTTTCCATTCCGTATTTTATGCTGTACCAATAAAATAATCCCACCATTTTAATTTGTAATTTTTAAACTAAAGATTTTACATTAAAAATTAACAAATTAATTAAACAAGTTAACAATATTTTGAACATACATTTCCTGAAAAAAACAATATAGAGCAATTTTTATTCACAGCCAAGCAGCCATGTGTACTTACCATACATGTCACAGTTAAAGGTTCTTTATTTGTTTGCTGCCTATTTGGTGAAGGCTGATTAATAACTATGTCATTTGTTTTTAATTTACTGTTTCTCCTCTAGTGATAGTTGAGAAACAGAAATAGCTTGTAAAGCCGCCACATTTATTATGTTCGCGTTAAATTAAATTTTTTTTGATATATAGTGGAAGTAGCATAGCTAAAAGCCTCTAAATATTTTATTTCACATCTGAAGTAATCACAAGCTTGACGACAGCAAAGCAACATAAACACGCGCACCAGTTGCTCGTCACGACAGCCTGTTAGGCTGGTAGTCTTGCAGCCCACGTGCGAGCGACGGGCGAGCACCCCCTTACAACCTGCCTCCGCCATGCGCATGCGATAGCGAGGCCGGACGGGCACCCCCTTTCAACATGCCTCCGCCATGCGCATGCGATAGCGAGGCCGGACGGGCACCCCCTTTCAACCTGCCTCCGCCATGCGCATGCGCTAGAGAGGCCGGACGGGCTGCCTCTGCCATGTGCATGCACTAGCGAGGCCGGATGGGCTGCCTCCTCTATGCGCATGCGCTGGCAAGGCCGGACAGGCTGCCTCCGCCATACGCATGCGCTAGTGAGGCCGGACGGGCTGCCTCCGCCATGCGCATGCGCTAGCGAGGACGGACGGGCTACCTCCTCCATGCGCATGTGCTAGTGAGGCCGGACGGGCTGCCTCCTCCATGCGCATGCGCTAGCGAGGCCGGACGGGCTGCCTCCGCCGCAGCCCATCCACACCGCCCAGCTTATCACTCTACAAGCTAACATAAACANGCGAGGCCGGACGGGCTGCCTCCGCCGCAGCCCATCCACACCGCCCAGCTTATCACTCTACAAGCTAACATAAACACACGTTGCTCAGTCGAGGGGATCGGCGATCGAACTACGATCGTTGGCCGAGTAAAAAGTTCCAAGCAATCGTAATAAGGTTTCTTTTAAATTGAGAGCAGCTGCGACAATAACAATATTGTTCACTGTAATACACAAATAATTCAGGAGGGACTGGAGACCCATACCAGGAGCAGCCACTGCTAGAAATACATTATACTGCAGACTGAATTATGTAAGTACTGAAGTGATTGACACCAGTAGCATATTTTTCATTTAGCCATATAAATGTAAACATCGATTTGGAAGTGCTCTCTCACCTTGTAATGAAGATTAATTGTGCGTAGAATGGCTTATGACTGACTGTGAGGAATATGAAACTGAGGACAGTGGCTTTGTCAACATCTCGCCCACACNTTCCATCAAAATATTAATCTTTTAGATCAATTTTTTGATCAATATTTTCATCAACTGTCAATATTTCCATCAACCATTCAATCAATCTTCCCATCACTCTTCCAAGCACTCCATCAATCTTTCATCCACCAATTTAATCTTCTCATCTTTCCATCAATCATTCACTCTTCTATCAATCTTTCTATCAATATTTCCATCTTTCGATCAGTTTTTCAATCATTCGTCCAATATTTCTATCAATATCCTGACCAATCTCTCATCCAATATTTTCCATCTATTTGCAATNCTTTCAATCATTCGTCCAATATTTCTATCAATATCCTGACCAATCTCTCATCCAATATTTTACATCAATTTGCAATATTTCCATAAAATATTCAAATAATATTTTCATCAATCTTCAAAACTTTAGATCAAATTTTAGTCCAATCTTTCAATATTTCCAACATCGTGAAATTCTTTCCATCAATGTTGCATTATTTTCTTATCAATATTTCAACCATTCAATCAGTATGTCCATCATATTTCCAATTCTTCCACCAATCATTCAACCAATCTCCCAACATTTCCAATAATCCTAAAATNCAGTATGTCCATCATATTTCCAATTCTTCCACCAATCATTCAACCAATCTCCCAACATTTCCAATAATCCTAAAATCTTCCAATCAATCTTTCCATCAATCTTCCAATCTTTCGATCGATATTTCAATCCTTTGTTAAATACTTCGATCAATCTTCGAATCGAATGATCAATATTTCAACGTTTACATNCGATCGATATTTCAATCCTTTGTTAAATACTTCGATCAATCTTCGAATCGAATGATCAATATTTCAACGTTTACATAAATCTTACAATCTTCCGATCATTATTCCCATCAATCTACCAATATTTCTATCAATCTTGCAATCAATTTCTCAGTCGATTATCTCAAAAAGATTTCTCAAAAAACGTCAAAATGAAACCTAAAAAAGAAAAAATTAAAAAAANTTTCTCAGTCGATTATCTCAAAAAGATTTCTCAAAAAACGTCAAAATGAAACCTAAAAAAGAAAAAATTAAAAAAACAAAAAACAAAAGAGAAACCTTAAATAAGATATTTCAAAAAACATACCTCAAAAAACACCCAAAAATCAGACCTCGANAAAAAACAAAAGAGAAACCTTAAATAAGATATTTCAAAAAACATACCTCAAAAAACACCCAAAAATCAGACCTCGAAAATCAAGCATGAAAAAAGACCTCAAACATAACTCAATCTACTTTAAATGACACTAGAAAGCATTCGCGGCTCGTGGGTTTTAGCACAGATAGAAATTTGAGAGGAAGAGTGAGCTAAGAAATACATAATAATTTTAAAATTTTAAATCTGAAAATAAGCTTCATGATATTCTAGGGTTGTGCGAAAGTGACTTTTTGTTTAACAAAACATAAAAGAAAAATATGTTATTGGATTTTATCAAACTGAAAATAAAATGAAAAATAATTTTATGAAAAAACAGCTATNATAAAAGAAAAATATGTTATTGGATTTTATCAAACTGAAAAGAAAATGAAAAATAATTTTATGAAAAAACAGCTATGATGAATATTTAATGAAAATCTGAAAAATTCACAAAATTTTTCATTAACTTATATATTGTCAACTAATTACTNTTAATGAAAATCTGAAAAATTCACAAAATTTTTCATTAACTTATATATTGTCAACTAATTACTTGCACATAATCTACTAAATTCAATTAAAATTGTGAAATCAAAATTCCCTGGTGTCATTACTGGCCATAAAATATAACAATATGCTCCTAAATATTTCCTCAGTACATGTAATAAAATAATTGACACGATTGGATTTCATCCTAAGGAAGTAATAAATGTTTTAATAAAATTCTTTATCTTAACAAAATTGCTTTTTCCAACATTTATAGTCAGGTTTCAAGTAATTATTTCAGTAATATTTTAGTAATAAAAATAGACAAATAGACAAACAAGCAAAAATTCTCATTGCTTTTCACCTAAACGAACACCTGACAAGCACTAAATGTTCTGCGAACTTCAAAAGGTCCATTTCGCTTAGATTTTCATTAAGTATAGGCTTTTCAGGGTAAAGTGAGCATTTTTGAGGCCCTAGTTATATTTTACCTTCAGCCATTTTTTTTATCCATTAACCAACTTTTAAAAAATCAATATTGCCATGTAAGTATTTGTTACTTACATGGCAATATTTATTTTTAAAAAGTTGTATGTGTATATTCCATTGCACTCGGAAGTTAACGTCCGAGACTATTATTTCAAAAGTGCTCACTTTATCGTGAATAGCCTATACTTAGATTTCGTACCGAAATCGAAAATAAAATATCAAATTTTTATTTATCGCTTCTGTATACAGCTTTATTAAAAAATTATGGCGCATGGATAAATCAGCTTTACTTTTGCACCATCCTATTTTGAATAATCTTGTATGAAAATTATTTGCCTCAAAAATTTTTGTTGACAAGAAATATTTTAACATGGTAGTTTCATTTTCCATTCCGTATTTTATGCTGTACCAATAAAATAATCCCACCATTTTAATTTGTAATTTTTAAACTAAAGATTTTACATTAAAAATTAACAAATTAATTAAACAAGTTAACAATATTTTGAACATACATTTCCTGAAAAAAACAATATAGAGCAATTTTTATTCACAGCCAAGCAGCCATGTGTACTTACCATACATGTCACAGTTAAAGGTTCTTTATTTGTTTGCTGCCTATTTGGTGAAGGCTGATTAATAACTATGTCATTTGTTTTTAATTTACTGTTTCTCCTCTAGTGATAGTTGAGAAACAGAAATAGCTTGTAAAGCCGCCACATTTATTATGTTCGCGTTAAATTAAATTTTTTTTGATATATAGTGGAAGTAGCATAGCTAAAAGCCTCTAAATATTTTATTTCACATCTGAAGTAATCACAAGCTTGACGACAGCAAAGCAACATAAACACGCGCACCAGTTGCTCGTCACGACAGCCTGTTAGGCTGGTAGTCTTGCAGCCCACGTGCGAGCGACGGGCGAGCACCCCCTTACAACCTGCCTCCGCCATGAGCATGCGATAGCGAGGCCGGACGGGCACCCCCTTTCAACCTGCCTCCGCCATGCGCATGCGATAGCGAGGCCGGACGGGCACCCCCTTTCAACCTGC